>MAVT02000253.1:0-41390 GCA_001702395.2 Diaporthe helianthi | reverse complement strand
TATATATTTATTAAGTATAATTACTAGTAGAAGGTCTAAGGAAGAAGTACTACTAGGTATAGTAAAGGTATAAAACTAATTTTTACCCCCTTTAGCCCTTATTCCTTAGGCCTATAGAAGATACTACTTATAGTAACTAGGAAGGAGCTAAGGCTACTACTAACTAGCCATTATAAATACTTTATATAATACTATTTTTAAAAAGTTTTACTATATAACTACTTTATTTTTATTAATTTTTAAGCTACTTATAATAATAATTTTAGTTTATAATAATATTAAACGTAATACTCCCTAGCTTTATTTATATAATATAAAGCTATAGCTATATACTTAAAAAGATAAGTTTTAATATTCTTTTTATAAATAGTAAGTCTTTAAGTATTTTCTACTATATAAAGAAACTATACGCTTTTAGATTATATATAAATTAAGAAAGATATTATTTAAGGGAGGTAAATCGTCCTAATTAAATACTAGTTACTATACTCCCTAACTATTTTCGAAAACACTAGTATAAGTTAGTAGACCCCTTTACGAATCACCCCCTTTAAAAATCGCCGTTTCTTAGTAAAAAGTTCGATTTTTACCCCTTTATAAATAATTTATTACAAATACTACAAGTAAATACTAACTTATATTAAATTTATCTTAAACTCGTAAATATTAATTAATAGCTATAATGTTAGTTACTAGCCTTATTTATATGTATATTACTATATAAACTTCTCCTAACTATTACTTATAATTGTTACTTAGAAATATATTAGAAGAGATTTAAGGCTTATTATTAATATTTAAAGTAAGTTATAGAAGGTTATTATTAAGTATTATACTAATTAAAATATCTTTACCTCTTTTACCTTTTTTTAATTATTTATATAGTAACCTTTAAAGATATAAAATTCTCTTATTACTACTTTTTACTTTTATTATTTACTTTTCTCTTACCGTAATTAATATACTTTTTAAGTTAAGTAAGTATTAATAGTAAAGAAAGAATAAATTTAAAGGGCCTATTTTAAATATTTTTATATAAAACCTTAAGAAAATTATTAATAAAACCTTATTAAGTATAGCTTCTTTTTCCTTACCTTAGGTATATACCTAATTAAAACTAATATATTAGTTATAAGTAAAGTCTCTTCTAAATTAAATTAATTTATAGCTTATAAATTATTTTTAATAAACGTTTAAGTATTTATATTAATAATAAACCTATAATTTAAGATTTAAATTACTTTCTAAAAAATAAATAAACTTCATTCTATATAATCTACTATTAAATAAGGAATATTATTAGTATAGTAGTAGCGAAGCTACTTACTACTAGATTCTAGAGGTATATAATTAATAGGTTAATAGCTAGCTAGCGCTACCTAGTAGCTAGCTACCCTAGATTAGTTAATAAGATTCTATAGCCTACTTAGCTACCTTAACGGCTAGCTATAGAATCTTTAACCTACTGAAAACAACGAACGATTAACTACTTTCCGCTTATATATATAAGAATAAGCTAACTAATACTGATTAGTTACCTACCGGCTTCTAATAGTAAGGCTAGAAATTGTCTAAGCTGCTTAGGTATTAAGTTTAAAGAAGATAAATTAGTAAGGCTACCTTACCGTTAATAGTCTTCTACTTAGTAAAACTATACTTTGTTAGAGTCTTATAGGAGTAGCTATACTAAAGTAGATTTAGTATTATAAGATACCTGTCTTTATATAAATTATACGCTACTATTAATCTATAATCTCCTATTAATATTCTAGGTACCTACTCTATTTAGGCCCTAAATACTTATTATAAGAGTATCTACTACACCTTAGAAACCTACTACTCGTCTCTCTATAGATTAGTAAACTACTTCCTTATTACTAATCCCTCTCTTTTTTATACTTCCGGTAAGTACCTTGAAAGAAGCTAATTAATTGTGCCTCCGTATACTAGTAGCTTCTCTTTTAACCTTAATTAGAACGCCTTAACTAGCTAAGTTTTATAATTACTAACTTCTTAAGGCAACTACCTTAATTAAGCCGCCTTTACTAGCCTAGTCTACTAACTACTCGTATAACTACTACTAGCTAGTATAAACCTACTAAAAGACTAATTTATATAACTTCCTACTACTAGTATAACTACTAAGACAACTTTGTGCGACTTTCTCTTGCTAGTATAAACCCTTACTATAACTACCTCCCCTCGCGACTATATAAGAAGTCTATACTGTAGATGCCCGTAGTAGCTCTTTCTTACCCTATTAGCTAAGACCTCTTGTAAACGACTACCTTATGTGCTTCTTTTAAGCTAGCACTACCTAACCTACTTAAGCCTAAGCCACTAAGTACGATGATGATTTTGTTGATTAGTTGCCTTGCTAAGCTACCTACTAACTTAAAGACCGTTAACTTGAAGAAGAGCTGTGTACCTATAGTGGAGACGAAGAGTATAGTGAAGAGGAGGGCTTTTACTTAGGCGGGGATGATGGATTTAACGACTATGACTACGAGTAAGCCCTAGACTAGCTAACTATAAGAAGAAGAAGATGAAAAGGTACTTAGTAATGTTTTGATAAACCTAATAATCGTAAGCGATTAGGGGCGATTTACCCTACTAGTGTAATTGTAATTATAATTGTAATTTAACGATTTATAAACGTTAAATTTAAGTGATTTATACTACTAAAAACGAGTAATTATAATTGAGCGTTTAGTAGGTAATTTAGGCGATTAAGCGTTAGATTTACTTTATTAGTAATTCTACGACCTCTAATTAGCTAGAAGGGAGGAACTCGATTTTAAAGTAGAAAAGTAAAAAGTTGCTAGTGTTAGTATAGTAGTAGTAAAGCTACTTACTACTGGATTCTAGAGGTATATAATTGATAGACCTTAATAGCTAGCTAGCGCTACTTAGTAGCTAGCTACCCTAGATTAGTTAGTAAGATTCTATAGCTTACTTAGCTACTTTAATAGCTAGTTATAGAATCTTTAACCTACTAAAAATAACGAACAATTAATTACTTTCCGCTTATATACGTAAGAATAAGCTAACCGATAAATATACTATTTCTTGCTTATTTATAATTAAAATAAATAATTTAAGGTAGATTTATTAGTATTAAGTAGGTAATTATAGTATTTTTATAGAATTAGTTATAAGAGTGTGAAAATCGAGCTTTTTAGTAAGAAACGACGATTTTAAAGGGGGGTAGTTCGTGAAAGAGTCAACTAACTTACGTATTAGGTGTTTTAAATATCTATAGTAAGTAGGATATATAAAGAATATCGTTAGGTTTAATTATATATAAACTACGACCTTAGGAATTCCTTCCCGAGGTTTATATATATAATTACTAAATGTATATAATATATTCCGGACTATGTATAAAGCCTCGAACATTTAAATATATATTAAGCTAAGCGTAGTAGAAGCCTTTATATTTTTAAAGTACCTAGGTATTTTTAAATTTAAATTAAAAGGGTATAAATATATACCTAGGTTAAATACTACTAGTAACTATATACCTTATATATCTTAGGTTAAATAATACCTTATATAAGTTTTAAATACATTCTTTGAAAATAAAATAAATAACCTTATAAATTTAGTAGTATAATACGAGCTTAAGAGAATAACATATCTTATTACTATTCTTTAAAACTACAGAGATATACGTATCTAGTAAGGGGAACTATGTGATTGATTTAAGTAGCTAGAGCGCTGCTTACTACCGAGGTAGGTAGGTAAGTAGTTATCTAGAAGGCGTGCGACACTCTGCTTTTATGCGTACGAATCTCCGATCTCTAACACAAACACGACTCTTGTTGCAAACGTTGCTATTAGTTGTTGAAAATCAAGACACTATCTCACACTTCTAGTAGTTTGTTAACCTATGTAATTAGAGACTTCTAAGGAGCTAAGGTCTTAATACTAAAGTTTAGGTTACATGATGTATTATAAGGAAATCGTCATATCAGACATTTAGCATGTTGTATCCCGAGGTCCCTAGAGCTTCGCTAATCAAATTCTTGATTTTCTCGGCAGGGTATAATAGTTTATTACTCGACATTTTACCTTATATCCGTGGGATATTCTAGTAATCGAACTGAGGTTCGAGGAGGTAACTACAGGATATATCAATCACATCTATAGTCGCGAGCTGCCTCGCAAAGTTCTAATTACGGACGGCGCTGACGGCGACGTAAAGCTTCCAGGCATTCTAGGTTACCTGACATGCCACATGGGTCAGAGAAACCAATAACTTCCCTTCCACAGCCAAAATGTCTGGTGCTCACGCGTGTGGGAAATCAGTCAGGCGGGATAAGAGTCTCTTTGTCTAGACATCTACCAGTCACTTGACTAAACTGAAAACAGCCCTATCCCCACTGATCTGTCCGATCATGGATTGCATCAGACTCGGCACTATGAAGTCTCTCCTTCCCAAAGGTAGCCTTACCCGGCTCCAGGGGGGGGGGGGGGCGTGAGCCTGAGCCGTGGGCGCTGGAGAGGCTACCACATCCACTCCCGCCCGCGCGCCTCGTTCCTTCATCCCTCTCGCTGCTCGACCAGCTTTGCGCCCCATGACCGAATGCAAGCATACCTTTCCTGGGCACGAAGGTTAAGATTGGTCAGCTCGGCTGCGATGTTGATGCCATGACTCAGATTTGATTCCTCGTGGCTATTAGTCTATCAATAAGCGCCTAGGAACTTGTAGGCAGCACAGGCCGGGGTTGGGCGGGGCCAGGAACAAAATCGTATGATGCTTTCATGGATAATATAGGGAGTCCCCGCATGCACTTGACATAGGGAACTTAGAAGCTACCCAGCAGATAAGTAGAGGATGGCCTGTAAGCCCTCGCTTGGTCACTCATGCTACAGCCACTTCAACCTCAAGTGCTTTCCTGGGTTGTCTCTAGAGTCTTTTACTAAAACCCATCCTGACCGCAACGCATGGGACAAACCCTGAGTGTATCCACGAATCCAATCGCTGCTAAGCCATTCAACTATACTCACCATCGAGTTGTCCTGTAGCGACAAACCTCAAAAATGCGCACGGCAACCTTCCGCGCAGGAAGGCACACTGGCAATTGGGGCATGCAATGCGCCAAGGTCGGCACGAAGAAGCGTCGTAGGGCTGGGTGATCGACCGGTACCGAGAGCTGGCAGTGAGAGGATAAGCCGCCTCGCTTCCTGAAGTCATTGCACACGGCCTCTCTGTGCTACTATGAGTTCGCCTGTAGGGTGCTGATGCTTACATATTCTTGGAGCGGGCTGGTTAGCTTGAGGCTGGCCCTGAGGCTCCAATGCAGTCGGAATATGCGGACCAGAGTTGTTTGGTCAAGGGGCTGTGCCCAGGCGACGACACAGAGCCTACTACGAATCGCCTACACGATGGGGCGCAGGGCCTCGGGGGCCTCCTGGAGGACTCCGTGACTCCAGACTCCCTGCTCCCACCGGGTACATTTGAAGCTATTGCCAGAAGCATCCACGGAGCCTCCCCCCCCCCCACGCAGAGTTGGTCAATACTCATCGGACATGCAGGGCCGGAGACAGGCCTCATTCAGACGTGTCGTCTGAACGGAAGACAGAAATCGGCAGACCATCCAGCTGCAGTCGATACGTTGACCAGGTCAATGCCGGAGACGCCTACAAAGCCTGTCACTTTCGACTCCTCAACATGTACCGCGCATATCAGGGCTGGATCTTGCCGGTAACCCTCCAGATATGATCTCGGTGCTGCCCCGACACTTGTCGAGCGTTTCACCGACAGTCCCACGCCCCACGATGCACGTATAATTGCGGTCGTCTTCCAGGCGACCCTCCCCCTTCCTCGGCGGGCCCCCATCGCTTGCAGAACACCGCCAACTTGGCCGAGTGGCGCCCTGCATATCTCACTCCTTTTTCCCGTACCACGAACGACGGCGGTTAGCGGGCGGCAGCCACGGAAACGGCCCGGCCCCCTCCCTTCCCCATACCCCCGAGCGAAGCTCATGCATGTGTCGTTGCATCTGTGGTAGTGAGACGACTTCAGGATCGCGCCTACAACACCGCCTTTGACAACCGCCACAGTATCGGTAGCAAACAACCGGAATACACGGAGATGAGATGGTGTGCACAGTCACACCTGCCCCAACGGATCTTAGAGCCGGGGAAATCCGTAGTTGACGTGGCACCGCGGCAGTCCATCCTGTTGCGGGGTTCAGGAACGTCTTGGAGAGGTTGGCGATGGGGCAACTTGGAAGGGCGACTCTCGCTGGCAGACTGAACGGCGGCAGGTCGGCTAAGATTGGTAGTGAAAAACTCAGCGAGAGCCCAGTCTTAGTGCGTGCAAGAGCGGTCATCGTGACGGGCCTGTTTACACGGAAGCAAAATGGTGGAGTAGATTTACGTACATCGGCTTATTTTGGCGGCGGAATGGTGGAATTGCAATCTCCATCAGGACACCGCAAAGTGCCGCATGCAAGTTTGACCCTTCAGCTCGTCAGTTTCGCACTTCCTGCACCCTTTGGGGTGTGATCCTTTGGCCTGCTGAAAAGGGTCGCAATGCCCGTTCGATCGACTCGGCCGGTCCAGGGGTTTGCTTTCTCGGGCGGGAAGCATTGCAGCTGCAGGCCGGACTGTCATTCCGCTCAGCCGGTTCTCCTTATCCAGGTCGGCATCTCACCGGATGAGATCTCGCTAATCTGGTGCTCGCTGCAAGGGCTCGCTGCTAAGGGCGGCTCCGTCATCCTGAGCTAAGCACTCTGCGTCTGTGTTCGGCGACAAGGTCGGGAAGAGGTGTTCTACCCGTTCGTACTCGCCCTTGTCGGTGACTCGCATCTTCGAAAGCTGGTTCAGGTGGCCCTGGCCAAAATTCTGAGGCTGCCGGGGATCTTGCTCAGTCGGCAGGAGAGAACAGCCTCTAGGAAGCCACGTTCATGTCGGTGTGCTTCAACGACAATGTCGTTTCGCAGCCGCACAGCACTGTGCTTCGGCCTTCTTGGCAAAGTACGGTGGGAGAACCAGATCATGCGTGCATATTCCGGAGGCGAGAACTGATAAACCTGAAAGCTGTACCGGATTGTGGGTCCCGCGCAGGCACCCAGCCAGGCCAGCTCAGGGGAGAGTTGAGAAGTGACAGGAGCTTGTCAAAGTTTGGGTGCATTTGCGAGCGAGATGAGCGCTGGGACCGGGTCTGACCCACCAGTGCAAGATGTTTACAATTTGAATAGTGACCGATGCTGGCTGCCACGCTGCCCGATGCCTCAGCTGCCCGTGCTGGCCGGGGATCACACGTGTGCACTCATCGACCTGGGCTCGACAGGTCGGAGCCGACCTGTCGTTATGCGGTCATGCATGCACCCTCCGTAAGCACCAGCATGTATGTAGATTGACAATCGGTTCAGTCGGTCACACCTCGTGGCCTGCCTGCCGGCCAGCTTCACGCTGTTTGTGAGGTCCGAAGCTCGCACGCAACGAGACTTGGGTTATTAATTGGCATGCTAGAATTCCCATTGTCCCCGCAATTCCAAGCCCATCTGAGCCAGGTGCGGTGTAACGAGGGAGGCGCTGAATATCTGTTGCTCTTCAAGGACTTGACAAATTCCTGGCTTCCCGCTGCTGGCGCCACCACAGCCTTGGGGCGCTCGAGCACAGAGTCAGACACAACTTTGATGAAGAAATGAAACCTCGGCCAGCGCAGGGCAAGGCGAGGCGGGCGAGGCGGGACGGGTCGTGGCGGGAGCCGCCGGGAGTTGCTCCTCAGCAAGGACAGTGACCGAGAGAAACAGAGAAACAGCCCGTTTGGCGGGCGCAGGCCAGTCCGGGCTGCAGAGAACAAAACGACCGCGTAGCCCCGACCTTCCATTCCAATCTATCCGAGGCCATGGGGATGGATGGCTTTCTTCCTCGTGGGATGCCTCGGCCGATACCTCGTTTCTCGCCCGATGCCATCGCCCTCGCAGGGTACATGTACTCCGTACAATGCATTCAAGGCATCTCAGCAGATCGAGACAAGGCAGGCTGCATGGACAAGAATGCATTGTGCGTGCGGATGCGTATAGTGCACCCCATCAGTTCCTGCACAGGGTCTGGAGATGCTACACAGCACACGACGAGTGTTAGCTAGCAGTCGAGCTGCCGCTCCCCTCGTTTCAGTTGGGCCATCATCACGAGGATGCGTTTTGGGCCCCCACGCCCACGCGGGGTTTTCCAGTCGATTAGTCATTGCTTTGATTCTCGTGACGCAGCTGCTGGGATGACAACTCCAGGAGGACAGTTTTTTATCGATGTGAAGTGTGCAGTTGCAAGGCGTACGGGCACCGGCTCCCTGCGGGCGTGGAGGCTGCCTGTGGGCGCGGGATGACCCTTTACGGGCTGACAGGGCGAGACCTTGATGAACCCAACCACGTGTGCGTGTGCGCGTGCATGTGCTCTCCGGTGCGCGGAGGATTTCGGTCAGTGACGTTGCTCAAGGCGGCGGCGCCTTGTCCCTGTAACAACGGCACCGTCGGTGCCGGTCAATCGCCGTTGGGCGGGTTGGTGGAACTCAGCCAGCCATCCAAGACTGGGTACTTGGGTATTCTGGTCGCGAGCGATCCGGTAATACTCGGAGGCGCCACAGGAGCCAGACTGATGGGAAGGCTGATGGGCCTAGCCAGCAGCTGCCTAGGTAGTGTAGTTGGCCTGGTTTGGTGCCCACAGGCTTGTCCCTGTTCATTCCACTGCAGAGCACCCAATGAAATGGGGCCTTCCCGATCAGATCGTCCGATATTCCAGAACACCGGGGATGAGCGCAAACAAGGTTACAAGGCGCCGAATTAGACGCACCACCCGCAATCAGGGTGCGCCGTAGCCAGCGGCCGCCAAAGAAATGCCGACTTTCACCCCCGGGCGTCTGCTGGTAAGAACAGGGGACCACCACTTCAACAATCACATCACATCACGACGGCGGTACAGGTCGTAATTCTTTAATGGGGGGGGGACAGGCTTGAAATTCCCACCGGGCGTGGAGCTCGCACCGACCAGTGATGTAACGAGATTTTAATCCGGGTTTTCTCGATGACCAAAGGGTACTGCACGTGTCCTAGTCATGAGCATACTTGGTTTGGACTAAATAAGCGTGTCGAGAGAGAGAAAGAGAGAGAGATTGTGTGAGTGTGTGTATGTGCGCGCCGGCGCCTGCATGGCCCTATCAAAATCAAAGTCATAATTGAAAAGAAATCAAGCCAAGTCTGAGTCTAGTTGAGGCATGCGAGTCATATTTTTGTCGTCCTGGCAAGTCTCATGCCTAATACGGTGAAACCGACACGAAAGACTGCTGAGTGTCTCGGGTTTGTGCCTCATTGATCGCGCTTTCATGGCCGTGTGACCATGACATAAGATCGAAACAATCTATTGACTGATATTTCCCTTCCGCAGCACTGGCTCGAGCGCGGATTTGTGGGATGCAGATGCGGTATGAGCGTGGCAGCATCGGCTTGAGACAGTTTTGATAAGCAGGGCCAGGACCAACCACAAGGTGGCCGGGCCGCGGAAGGGCTGAGCCGGAATCTGGTCACTCACTGGAAAGGACTGCAAGGACTGGAGGGGGCATTTCTGTTGCCGTGTGTCTCTGTAGTTTCTTTTTTTTCGTTCGCATACTGACGCCGTGACCCTGCCGGCGCCACCTTGGCGGATGCAATGCGCCGACGACTCTCATACTGACAACACTCTGTTCTCGGTTTGCTGGAATTTGCTGGAAGGGCCATTGTACGCAGGCGTTCATCGGCAAGGCAACCAGTTTTTCTTTTCTGATGGCACCGCGCGTAGACCGTAATTAGAGTCTGTAAGTGAAGTTGCTCTCTGCATCTTGACCGCAGCGTGTGCCTGTCAGCCTGTGTTGGTATCTGGGTGGTGCGGACCGGAATACAGTCGACTGCGTCCGAGCCGGGGTAACAAGACAAGGTATTTTCAGGGGCGAGTGACGGGGCCAGCCTGTCGCAGCCCGGGCTGCATGTACATGATGCGCCTGGAAGTTCGCGTATCAAGCGAATGCTGTCGAAAAGGTGACAGGTCAGCCGGGTGGAGATCTGGAAGGCGGCGGGGAAGTGAAGAAGGACCCGGTGGATGGTGTGTACCACAAGATGATGCCGCCGCCCAAAGCGCGTGGAGGGAGCCGGCAAGGGGCCCGGCGACAAATCTCAAGAACCACAGAAGTGGACTTGTGCTTGCCGCGTGATGCAGGATGTCTGTCTGACGGGCGACTGACGAGCAACTGTTGCAATGACGAGCACTAAGAACCATGAAAATGGGATCGCATTAGCATGGGGCGCATCACGATGCCCAAGTGACTGGATGATGGGCCCCCGCCAGCATCTGCTGGCCGCATCGAGTAACCGGGTGAGAGTAATTTTCCGAGTCGAGCCCAAAACAGGCCGGCGGATCAAGACTAGCAAGTTGAACTCGTGAGTTATTCCTCCGACAGGCTGAGACTTGTGTGTCTTTCAGTGCGTGGTCTCTGCCGCACTCAGATGGACCTTGGGAGAGGTGCGAGGACACAGGTCTCGTCGTCGTCACAGGAAGCGCGCCAGACCGGTCAGGCTCGGGGACTACTCATCCCTTGCTTAATTTGGCCAGCATAATACGAATGCCCGGCTCAGCCTCAAACGTCAAGAAAGATCTAGCAGGTGGCCAAAAGATGTAGTCCATTTGTGGAAATGAGTATGGGCCGGAGGATATTCCCGGGGTTCTTGTAGAGGCGGCAGGAGCAGGAAAAGAGGCGTGCCAGCGGAGAGACATGCAGCTCTAGGCGCTGTACGCCCGAGCCCGTTTGAGGGCCTTCTGGGCCTGGAGCGGCACAGCGGCTAGCTGGACGACGTTGAGGTGTTGTGAGATGCATCGTGCGACCTGGACCATCAGGCGGGCGCAACAAGAGGATGCTGTGGCTTGCTGTCAGTCGAGTCGGGAGTATGTGGTGATACTCTGCGCTGCGATGTTGTGGAACGGTTCTGTCTCGGGATCAGTTGCTCCCCTCTTTTTCACCCATTCCTTTTTCGTGCTGGTGATGGAGGACATTGGAGACACCGGGCCGACGCGCAAGACAACATGGCCATTGTCGAAAGGCAACAAGTCGCGATGCGACACTCGATGCGACACTCGATGCGATTACATGGCGCTGCGCTGCGATGTACTCCGTAATGATACACCTGTCGAGGGCTAATGCAAGCAATTTTAGAGACCCCAGTCGCAGATGCCGCAATCGACGGAGTACAGTACTGTGCTGTTGTATGTACACCGGTACTATGGACGTTGATGTACTCGCAGGCTGCCTAATAAGTAGCTTGCCTGGCTTGCCTGGCCCGCCTGGGCACAGAGATGGGGGTTTGTGTAGAGTTACAGGACGACATACTCCGGGTGACCTCGATCAATCCATGGATGTGAGGGCGAGCGAGAGTTGATTGCGAGAGACGAGCAAGAGAAGGCAGGGGTAGTGAGCGGCGCAGATCAGTGGGGTGGATAACAGCAGAATGGGAGGAAGGAAGGATGGGACGAGGGGACGAGGGGAGGTGTGTGTATAGCGGGAATTGGGTACTTTGCTCTGTACCTACATAGGTACATAGCTTGAGGTACTCCGTACAGTCTGCACTCCGTGATACAATAGGAGCCTAGGAAGCTGGAGCCCTGGAACCCCAGCGGGAGAGAAGAAAGAAAAAACACCATGGGCAAGGAACCCTAGTTACGCGTGGAGCCGCGGTCGAGACATCGCGACTGTGGCACACGCACTTTGCAGGCATCTGCAGTCTGGTCGAGTGCCCTCCACTTTAAGGCGTTTTAGCGCCTCCGAGAGACCCTTGTCGCCGAACCCAAGCTGCTGCCACACCTTTTTTTTCTTTCGACGTCGTCCAGGTCGACCTCAAGTGATCTGGCGTTGGCCGTGTTTGTTTGACCCGGCTGAGTGCATTTCGAGCACTCCACTGAGAAGGCCCCCTGTCTGCTGTCCTCCCGTCTTCTTTTTGACAGCTATCACACTGCCTGTCTGACTGTTTGACAGCGCCTGCCAAAGCGGTCTGGTCTGGCCTCGACTACACTACCTGGGTACGTGTACATGAAATGAACACCTAGGGCCATGGGCACTTACATACATACATACATACATACATACATACATACATGCATGCATACATGCATAAATACATACACAAGCGACAAGACCATTACCGTTTACCTATGACGACAGCAGCGTCTATCTATGTCTCAGTCCCGACTCGGCTCAGCTCTTTGTCTCGACCAGGTGGAGTCTCGACGGCCGGAAACCACACACACAGGGAGAGAAAGAGAGAAATGGGTGCTTCCATTCCAACAACCCCCCCCTTTCACCCCCACAAGGCTCGTGGCACGCTTCTCTCCCGCTTCCTTCGAGTCTCTATCCTCACCCGCAATCCCTCATCCGTCATCGTCTATGTATGGCCCATGTTGAGCACCCCAAGCACCCCCATGCTCGGTCATGGAAGGTCAGCTAGGTAGGGAAAGCTACTGACACTAGGTAGATCACGCATACTCCGTACTCGTGACGGTCGAGGGTGCCTGGCTGCCCAGTGCCCAGTGCCCAGCCCAGCCCCTGCCCCTGTGGCTTCTAAGCAGCTCTGAGCAGCTCTGGGCGCTGCCTGTCTGCCGAAGCCTTACCCTCAGCTCCATCAGGGCCACATCCCGGTCAGCCTTCACACCACATCACCGCCTAGTTGAAACTATCCCTGCCCAACGACCAAGCCCTGCCTGAGCCGCCCAGCGGCAGACGAAGCACCAGTGGTGGGGGTGGCTACCCTCATCGCCAACATGAGGTAGCCATGTGTGTGATGAGTGGGTGCGTGTTGGGTGTCAGTGTGCGTGGTGCTTCTGCTGCTGCTGTTCCTCCTCCTCCTGCCGTGCTTGCTCAAGGTACCCTACGGCGTGCCACAGACTGACAGTACAATGGTACTCGGACCCTTCTCAAGCCTGCTCTCCTTCTGCTGTACCCCTGGTCTGCACTACCACCCAACCTTCATGTATACATACATGTATGCATGCTCCTGTGTGTATGTACTTGCGCGTCTGTGTATATGTACGGTATCAGAGAGCAGGGGGGGGAGGGGTGTGTTCCAGGGTAGGGGACCGGGTGGTGGACCTTTGCCCAGGTGTGTGCAAGGTACTCGACCACCCCCGGCCCCAGCGTCCCATCGTCAAGGGCCTTGTGGGGACACTGGGGAGCCCATATATATTATCATGTAGGTATGTCTAGTTTCTTGTATCCAAGTACAGTACCTATGTAGACTATGGATGTAGCAGGCTTCCCAATCTCTCCTGCAAGACCCAGAGATCTCCGAGTGCCATGCCATTTGCCATCGCCCGGATATCCCAGATCTAAACGTCCCGCAGTGCCGCACCCTGGCTGCACATCACACACCCGTCCAATCCCTCTACTCCACCCTGACTATATCAAATACCTTCTTTCTCCTCCTCGGCCCCCTCCCAGACATCATCAAGCCTCCCGTGTGTGCTTCTTCTTCTGCCTACAACAACAGGACAATACACCACGGTCCCTCCTGCTCATCAACCTGCTCATCAACCTGCCCACACCACTTGCCCATCAACCACTCTCCTGCCACAGCACCTCGGTATTCACGTCCATATCGACACTTACCTCCACTCACATCGTCGTACTCGTCTCTCCACGCCCACCCATACTCAAACTTGCCTCTTTCCTAGTCCTTCGCCATCTGCCTGGCACTCACATTACCTCCTTCACCACGGACAGACACGCCCAAGTCAACAGAACATACGGCATTGAACATACTGTCTTGCTAGCTAGCGGCCGGCCCGGACAGCTGAGACTGTTTCTTGTCAACACGCGGCAAGGTTCATGCTCCATCAAAGCAGGATCCGAACTCTGAGAAGCAATGGCACCTTACCAACCACACCCTGCCTCCCACGGCTGGGACCAGCGCTGGTCTCAACACCAGGCTGGCTCAGAGTACGTGATGATTAACGACATGGTGGGCTACGACACAAGGTCGCTCCCGTCCTCGGCGCCTCTCCAACGGCCCATCATGGCTCCGCAGTACGTCATGGGAAACTCGTACGGAGACAGCCCAGTTACACCAATGTCGGCTTCAAACTATCCAGGCCACTCTCAGTTCGGGGACTACGGCTCCTACAGCCAGCCGTCGCCTTCTTTAAACTCCCCCTCCCAGCAACAACCTGACCGATTCGCTCAGCGACCCATGGCACCGCCAACACCGCCCCTTGATTCGGACAACCATTCCATCTACTCGAGGGACGGCCAGACCGCGTACAGCTCTAGGGACACAAGCCGGAGGTCTTCTACGAAGCCGCCCTGCACAGTGACCGTGGTCAAGAAAGAAGAAGACAGTGCCTCAAGGACGCCAAAGACCATCGAGCCCTTGAGAAAGGAGGATGGCTCACTTCAATGGGAGTCGAAGGATAAATTCGACCACCTCCTGCGAATGATCCCGAAGACTCTGAAACTGGAGGACCCTAAGGATCAGCAGCAGGTCCCAGGGCTCAGTAACACCAACAACAACAACACAGTCACGAGTCTGGCAATGAAGCAGGTACGAGGTCCAATCCATTCCAGCCGGAAGCTCCTGGCTTGATGCTCACTGTTAGATTGCTAGGAACCCGGGGCCAAAGCGCCAGTCGTCAAGAAGTTCAAGTGCGATTTCACAGGCTGTAACCGGAGGTTCGCTCAGAAAGCTCCATGGAGAACCCATATGGACACTCACAGAGGGATCAAGACACACGTGAGTTCATAAGCCGACGCCAGGTTCCCAAGAAAACCATCACTAATTGGCAACAAACAGAAATGTGTCATATGTGGCATTTTCGTTTCTCAGGCAGGAAACCTCCAGGTATGTCCCCAAGCTATCCACTTGACCAGGTCAACAGAACCGGGGCGAAAGTCATAGAACTCTTTATCTGACAATATCTTACAGACTCACATGCGCTGCCATACGGACGAGAAGCCGTTTGCATGTGGAGTATGTGGGAAGTTGTTCAAACAACGAGGTAATGTCAAGCCTCACATCGAGAATGTCCACGAGCAGAAGAACAAATCATTCTGCAACTTCCCTGGCTGCGGCAAGAACTTCACGACTATAGGAAACTTGAAGGTCGGTGCCAAGCATGGAGGACATATCCCCTCAAACTTGTATTTTACCGTCCAGTGTCGCTAATCATGAATTCGTCTCGAGCAGAACCACATAGGCAAGGTTCACAAAGCAGCCCTCGACGAACTTGTCTACAAGATGGAACACAACGAAAAGCTTGAAGATGTCTGGGTCAAGCTTTTCCAGGAATATTGCGTGATCTTCAAGAATAGCAACAAGGGCATTAAGGGCCGAGGTCACAAGGATGCAAAGACACTGAAGCACGAACAGATGTCAGTCAGTACCAGGATCAACCCGAGACGAGCGGCAACCCAGCAGATGACACCCGTGAGTCCTGAGCCAATCCATATTGGCGATGTCGCCCACAACAGACCGCAATATTACGATCATCACCAGCCGGCTCAACCACCATTCCATGGTCTACCATTGCCGGCACAACAACAGTCTCAGGCGCAATTCCACGGTCTGCCAATGCCCGCTCACCAGCAGCAGCAGCAGCACTACCCGACGCCTCAATATACACCCATGTCGACGCATCAGACGCATAGCCCACCCTACCATACCCTACCTCAGCCCATGGGGAACAACATGGGATGGCCAACCCCACAGTACCAATAGACACACAAGCATCCTGCCCCAAGGAGCTTGAACAATCGCAGACATCGCATTTCAAGGGGCGTTCCAAAGTGGGCAAAGAACAGTTACATGGACACGACGGTTTACACGGATTTACGGACATGAATGAAGCGACGGTGCAATGCGCACCCGGATGATTTAACATCAACAACAACTACAACAACAACGACAACGGCGCCGGGCAATGGGTTGGTGTAGATAAAAACCAAAACGGCACAAATCGGACAAAACAGAACGGAACGGAACGGACACGCTCGAACCAAGGCATTATACATATTTCTGGTGCTGGGCGTTTCGCAACATGGCTTATTAGAGTTATACCAGGAACGGGCAAGACCAAAAAGTGAGTTGGGCAAAGGAAAACCTTCAGGCACGGCGTTTCACACACAAGCCCCGGCTATTAGGCCAGGCCGGCGTAACAAAGTGGGACCATCTTTTCCTTTTGCTCTGGAGCGGCTGCTTAAACATGATTTATCTCTCTTCGCAACCTGTGTTTCGCTTCCGCTTTTTTTTTTTTTTTTTTTTTCAAACTTTTTTTTTTTTTTTTTTTAAAACTTTTTTTTTTTTTTTTTTTTACTAGGTACTCTTCCACAACGACACAGCATGTACAACGGTGCTTTACCCCTCACACTGGAGGGGAGCCTGCTTTCAAACCATCATGTACACTCTAGCGAGGTATCTTGGCCTCTTTTCATTCATGGATTTCGTATGTCTCCTTTTCTGTTTCTACGTTTCTGATTAAGGGTTTTCATGTCTGTTCTGCTTTATTCCTCCAACGACCTCTGGCGACTTGATACCGACATTACCATGACATGATTGTCGTCTATACTCATATAGCACATACAAAGGAGACAAGAGCGGTCGGTCGAGGTTTACATAAAAGTCCCGAGTGGGACAGGGGAGGGGAGGGGAGGCGTTGACCAAGGACATTGCGCCGGTGTGTTCCCTTGGATGTTGGCGGGGACAAAACCCCGAGAGACACGCATTGTTGGGCATGCCACTTGAGCATGTGCAGCTACCTGGGTACCCTGCGGCAACGAGGATAGCGGAAAGCCGTGTTGTCCAGATGTCAATAGTGTGTAATGTATCTTGTCATCAGAATTGACAAAGGGGCCTCGAGCCCAAAGTATTGAGCCAAATGGCCGCGAGACATTCTAAAGTTCAATTGTGCAATTTGATCAAAACAAACATGAAAAGATCGTACTATTGAGCCAGCTGCTAACTTTAGAAGCGCCAACACTTGAACTTCAAGAACGGCATAACTACCTGAGAGATTTGGAGGTACCTAGGTTAACCTTCAAAGTTGGAAGCACGAGAACATCCTCATGCTTGCGATGACATCAAACATTAAAGTAAATTGCTCCCCTTCCAAGGTTGAAACAATTCTATGTGGTTTCCCTTTCAATGTTAACAATTTCTCGCTACCTTGGGATCTATTTGCCTCTAAAGCACATGCATGTCCTTAGGATATGGCGAGTTACATGACGGGCTCAGACGTGTGGAGTACTCCCACACAACATTCTTAACAGCACTTAAAAAATACCTAGGTAATCTGATCAGTGATCAAGATCAGCCCAGCAATCAATAGCCGCCTGCAGGCGCTGCCACGGGAACTATCACCTCGACCAGAATGCATGTCTCGATGCTATACTTCCAGATGTCTCAAGTGCTCTCCACTACCAGCGTGTAGAATCCGCCACTAGATGACTTGAGAAAGAGAAGGAGGAAGCGAGAAGAGCAGGAGCGCAATAGACCGCGCGAGAATCTCGTCTGAGCGACAGCATTTTTCGCATGGCCCCCAGGCAGCCCACTTGAGCAAATCTACCAATTGATCTCAGATACGCGAGGTGTGGGGGACTGGTCGGCTGCGTCCGTGCAAAGGTGACAGATCGAAGCACTTGAGGGGGTTTGCCCAAGGTGGGCGACACACCCACGCAGGCAGCTGCCACGCCGCACAGGAGGAAGGATTTCCTACCGTCCCCCCCCCCTTCCTGTCCCATGCCTTTGTTGCTTCCCCGGTTTTCTGACCACCCACACACACACCTGGGCACCCGTCCAGCCAACCTCTAATTCAGTAGCTGCCCAAGCCCAGCAACCCAACCATAAGTAGCACCCAACCTTTTGACACGCTCAGGCACAACTTAATTCAGTTCGTAGGAACCCAACCATGAGCCCCACCTCATTACTACCTACTACCTACTACATATGTATGTAACTACCTCTTTGACAATCTCAAGTGACTTTGACGTGTTATTACCGTGCAATTACCGTCAAAGCAGGCCACATCGTTACAAAAAGGCCAACCGGTGTGCTCTGTCCACTTTTCCTTGCCCCTGCAAGATGATGTGATTTGCGGGAAAAGGTTTCATTTCCTTGTACCTTAAATTCAGACTAATCTATGTGTGTACGTTTGTGTGTGCGCGCGCGCCATTACCTATCTGATCAATACTGGTACCTCAAGTAACATCCCGGCTGAATCGCGGCACGGAGAGGACTTTGCACAATGCTCTCTCTCTCGACGTCTCTCTCTCACTCACAAACACATACATATGCACACAAGAGACCTGCATGGGGTAACACAAGCTATCGATCCCGTATAGATGCCTACCTAGGTAGGTATACTGCATCTGTCTAAGTAGATTATACGTACCTGATGTACCTAGTTACCTTGCGGACTTGGTGGCACGTGCGAGTGTTTGTATCACGCAGCACAGGACGTTCATTCTACCGGCCGGTACAGGGCCAGTTGGCCAAGATCGGCAAAGACGTCTGTCTGCAAGATTGATTTGCGATGAGGCAGGTAGGCGATATGATTGATGGCTACCGGGGGGGGTGGGAAGGGTGTGTATTTTGAAGCGAGGCGCAACGGGATTGGCTGCTCAGCTCGCACAAGGCTCCAGGGAGGTATCTGGACTCAGTACTTGCATATTTGCAGTACTTAAGTACATGCACATTTGCAGTACATGCCGTTTCTCGAGTCTTTGATACCGCTTCGCAGGAAACCTCAAGCCGAGACCAGTCAATAGACCAAGCGTGTATCTATCCCCTGTTGCTACTGCTGCCATACCGGAATATGCTGTTTCGCCTGCCTGCTTGATCTGAACCCCGTGCATCAGGTAATGTAAATCAATGCCTGCACTGCAGGGCAAAGGGGGGAGGGGGAAGGGTAGAAGAGAGCGAACAAGAAACAACAAATTCTGCGTGCATGTCGACAAGGTGTGAGAGGGATGGCAAGCAAAAGAAAAGGGGTGGCAAGGCTTCTGATGACGAGAAGCCTGGAAGCCAGTCTCCCTCCTTCACCGCCGGTCAGGACCACAAGATTCAGGTCAGCGGGAGGGGAGGACAAAACGATTATCCAGAACTACAAGATCTGAAAAGCAAACTGCAGCAAGAGGTTACCGTCATGCAATGCGGGCGCATCGCTGTTGAAAACGACAGCGCACACACATAGGTAGTTCGTGGCGGCGGCGGCCTGTCGTCGAGGCCTACGGGGGGTGGGAGGGGAGAAAAAACCCATGCAAGCTCACCGCCGCGCTCGACAGAAGGTATTGGAGACTGCATATTCACCTTTGGGACGTCTAGATGTATGGATGTATCTGCAGGATCAATAGGCCCCGGTTGGTACACATCGATTTTCAGGAACCTCAAACCATGATGCTCGCTCGCAGCAGCAGGCCCTGGAGCAGAAGCAACAGTGACAAGAAAGAGTCCAGAGCAGCAGAAGTAGACAGGCAGACAGGCAGTCCCCTGCCCGGGGGAGAAAATACGACAGAGGTTCAAAAATAGAACGCTAGCCTGTAAGTCAGACATACCTACTAAGTATCTACATACATACTGAAGTACCTAGGTACATGGCGTACCTGAGGAGATTCAAGTGCTATCGATCAGGTACCAGACTGACTACCTCATGACATACATGCATGCATAGTCCACATCAATGATACCACCCAACAGGGACCAGACATACCCACAAGCCGGGATCTGCGCGGGGATTTAGACAACCGTCATCGGCATAAAGACCTCGTCTATCTCGCAAGGGCGGACGAGTGGGGTCAGTGGACACGAACAGCAGGGCCGGGCCAGGCCGCGAAATTGAAGGAGGTCCCCCGGCAGCTGCAAAGCCTTGCAAAGCCCACGGACCACATTTGAATATGTACAGTACCTACTTGGAGGTATACTTGGGCAGGTGTTGGGCCACATCAGCACCCATCATGGCCCCACTCAAGCCCCCCCTTGGCGCCCCAGCACTTACATATATACATACATCAAATGACATAAACACACACCCAAGTCCCACACAGTATACAGGTACACCGCACAAAAGTTCCGTGACCGCAACGTCACGACAGGGCTGGGCTGGGCTGGGCTGGAACTGGGAACTGAAGCTGCCTGGCAGCTGCCTGGCTGTCTGGGTCGATCCGGGGAAATTCACTTGATTCAGAATCGGCCGGTAACCTCCGCTCACGGGCCCCTTCCCCCGGTGGCCTGACCTGCATGCATGCAATGCAAAAAATCCAAGATGCATGCCAGGGACCCCGGCTCCAACGCAACAAGCCACGAGAAGAGAAAAAAAGGGACAAGAGAAAAATCCCACGCCCCTCCCCCCCAGTTGCCGTCTTGTCCCCCGGAAAGAGAGGTGTGTGTAATGATGATAGATCAATATGCTCTCGAGCCTCCTGTCCTGTCCTGGCCTGGGGTGCGGGGGACCTTCTGAGACGCACGCTGCGGTGTGGTGGGTGACCCACCCCCCTCGCATCCCAGATACGAAGATATGACGGGCGAAACGCCCAAACCCCTCCCTCTTGCCCATCATCGGCCTTAGCCACATCGGGGCCCTCCCCACCGGCCCGCCCCCGTGGAGCTTAGGAGCTCCGTCGCCTTGCGTCAGATAACGAGGGATGGTAGATACAGCACGGCGGTCTCCAGCCCTTTCTCGCTCTTGACGGCCAAGAAAAGAATGGGGGCGGGAAGCTGAGAGGGTCTGGTTCTTCCTGAGCAGCAGGCATCATCGCTGTTGCGAGCTGGAGCCAACCACCTGAAGCCACGCCTGTGGATTCTGGCAGACAACGGGTTGGTTGGGTCGCAAGGCCCAGTGAGAGAGAAGGCAGGCATGCCCATGTGACCATGTGCCCTGCCTTTCGATGAGAGGGGCCAGCGAGAAAGAATGTGAATCAGGATCCCCCGCGTAGAGTGTCGTACTTTCGAATCTGTTCCTCAGCCCAGCCAGGCCGAGATAGCCGTCCCCTCGCATCGGGGCTTTCATTGTCTCCCACGTACGCACGTACGCACATACAAACGTACACACGTACACATACACACACACTCTCTTTCTCTTGTCTGTGTGTCTCTCTCTCTTCGTCCCTCTCGCACACTCTCTCTGCGGAGACTTGCGCCCGTGCTTGCTTCCCTGGCCCTTCTAGCCCCCGTGCAGGGTAGACACGAACAGGATGTTGTCACCGCTCTGGACCTCGTACGACTCCTCGCCCTCTAGCTCCCAGTCTGCGTCGTTGATCAGGACAAGGATTCCCGGGCGGCTGGAGGGGGGAGATTAGCGAAGGGCTTGAGCGTCAGTCCGTGTCTCTCTTTCGCTCTCTTTTTCTCTCTGTGCGTGCAGTGGAGGGTGTACACGCATCATAAAGATGCCTTGCAGGTGTAGAGTGGCGAAAACAAAGAGAGAAAATGAAAGACTGGGGATTGGAAGGGGCTTATGCAGGAGCACGTACATGTGGTTGTCTAGCACGAAGAGTTCCTTTCTGCTGTCCTTCATGACGTGCTGGCAGAGGTAGTCGATGAGGTAGGCGATGGTAACGGGCTTGCTGTCCTTGTCGTGGGCGGGGATGACGAGCTTGTGTTGGCGTTGGTCCGAGAAGAGCATCTCGAGGCCGCCCCTGGGCTAGGTTAGTACAGTCCTTTCCCCCTCATCTGCCCCTGAATTCGGTCTTTCTGCACGGCCTGGTGGTTGTTGTTCCTGTGTTCGCCACCTGGCCCCTGTTTATCACTTGAGATGGGAACGCCTCATGGCTTAGGAGCTAAGAAGCCGCCGTATGGTAGCACCGGGCAGTGGGCTCAACTCCCTCGAGACACCAGGGAATTGACAACCTAGGGTCGTCCTGATCGTCTGTCTCCTCAGACATACTACTTGTGTTCTGTAGGCGCTCAATTTTCCCTTTTTTTTCGGTGTCACCCTTGGGGCTACATCCCGTCGCCACGGAAAACAGTACGCGATTGTGACATGGTCTTTTTGAAGAGGCTATGGTTGGTGGATTGGTGGATTGGTAACGACTTGGGAGCAGCAAAAAGAGCAGCAACTCACGAGAACTCAACGGTGATGGACACCAATGGGGTTTCCTTCTCGGCAGTTGCCTCGGCCATCGTGACAAAGGACAAGCTGTCGCCTTTGAAGACGCAGTAGACGTTTTGCGGATGATGGTTGGTGCACAGTCTTTTTGCGGCTCTGCGGGCGTCAAAGTGAAGCGAAAGTTTATTTTTTGAGTCGGGTCAGGGGCTCTGATGAAGCTGGGGTGTTGTGCTGACAGGGTTAGTGCACCGTGCGGGTTTGGGGCACAGTGTTGTCAAAATTTGGAGTCCCGCAGCGAACCATCGCCAACGGCCTCACTCGCAAGGTCAAGCTGCAATGAGCATACAGCATAGACGAAACTCAATATCATACGCAATTCTTCACTTGTTGGACAAAATATGTCTCATTCCACTTGATGGTGAATTATCAGGAACAAAGAGGAGCGGAAATCCCACTGCCTAGACCCTGAACGACACGGCACCATCGTCCAAAAACCAGTGCCCCACTGCCTGCGATTCCTCCATTAAACACATCTTATCATGTTCCCGAAACCATGACTTATTACTCGATAGGCGCCAACCGGCAGACGGCAGCTTCAGACTGGGCTGGCTGCTACGGCGGCGTCGTGGCATTCGGCGCAGATGTGAACCTCGCACTATGGCGTCCCAAAGACCAGAAAGTCTGGCACCCCAGGAGCCCCGGCCACAAGGAGCTGGTGAAGGCCGTCAAGTTCCTACCCGGACCTGCAGATTACCAGTCCTCTTACATAGTCAGCGGCGGCGACGACAAGTGCGTCAAGCTGTGGAGACTCGACCATGCCAGCGGGGATGTCGACTGCGTCAGGACTGTTGAGGACCACACGGCCGCGGTGAACTGCATCGCGAGCTTGAAGCCGGGCTGGACCGGGGCAGCTGATACTGGATCTATGTTCGTCACTGGTGCGGCCGATGCCACAGTGAAGGTCTGGTCGTTCGACGGTACAGAAATCAGGGTCCTGCAGACCATCAATCTGGCGCCCAGATATCTCCCCTTGGCCCTCGCCGTGAGCCCGCTGGGAAGCGGCGGCAGTACATATATGATCGCCTCCGCGGGGACCAAAGACACCATCCAGATCTTCACCGGCACATTCAGCCAGGACGGCTCCGACTTCCGTCTCCAGGCGACCCTGTCCGGCCACGAGGGCTGGATACGCTCGCTGGATCTCACCGCCGAGGACCCAGAGAATCCAGACGGCGACCTTATACTCGCCTCAGCAAGCCAGGACAAGTATGTGCGTCTCTGGCGCGTCCACCAGGGCAGTGAACTCCCGGCGCAGGCGGCCACAGCCTCAGACCCGACCGTCGGCGCATACCTGCCGGGGCGGTCACCCAGCAACAAGGCCTACCGGTTCCGGGCCCAGGACGACGCCGACTACTCGGTCACGTTCGAAGCGCTGCTGTTCAACCACGACGACTGGATCTACAGCGCGCGGTGGAGCCGCAGCGACCAGGGTGCCCTGCGGCTCCTGTCCGCCTCGGCAGACAACTCCCTCGTCATTTGGGAGTGCGACGCCGACTCGGGCATCTGGGTGCCAGACGTGCGGCTGGGCGAGATTTCGCGGGAGAAGGGCGCCACCACGGCCACGGGGAGCATCGGCGGCTTCTGGACGGGCCTGTGGTCGCCGGACGGGCGCTCCATCCTCACCCTCGGGCGGACGGGCTCCTGGCGCCGCTGGGACTGGGACCCGCGGACCGCCACCTGGGAGCAAGGGGTCGCCGTGTCGGGCCACACCAGGGCCGTCACGGGGCTGGCGTGGTCCCCCTCGGGCGACTACCTGCTGTCCACGAGCTCAGACCAGACGACGCGCCTGCACGCGCGGTGGACCCAGGACGGCCGCTGGTACGAGATGGCGCGCCCGCAGATCCACGGCTACGACTTGAACTGCGTCGACGCGCTGGGCAAGTCGCTCTTCGTGTCCGGCGCCGACGAGAAGCTCATGCGCGTTTTCAAGAAGCCTAGGGCCGTGGCAAAGATGCTGCGCACGGTGGCGGGTATCGGTCCACAGGGGGAGAAGGGCCAAGAGGCAGACGACTCCATGCCTGAGGCGGCCAACATGCCGGTGCTAGGCCTGTCCAACAAGGCGACGGTCGAGACCGAGGATGACGACGCCGCCGCCGCCGCCGCCGAGGCAGCAGCCGTGAACCCGGAAAAGGACCGCAACGCCGTCGACCCGGCGAGCATCGTGCGCCGGTCCGCGTTGGACGGGGCGCACCCGCCGCTGGAGGAGTCGCTGTCGCGGCATACGCTGTGGCCCGAGGTCGAGAAGCTGTACGGGCATGGCTACGAGATCAGCTGTCTGGCCGCGAGCCATGACGGGCGGCTCGTGGCGAGCGCCTGCCGCGCGTCGTCGCTCAACCACGCCGTCATCCGCATCTTCGAGACGGACCGCTGGACAGAGCTACGGCCGCCTCTCGCCTGCCACACCTCGACCGTCTTCCGGCTGCGGTTCAGTGCTGATGACAAGTTCCTGCTGAGCGTGGGCAAGGACAGGCGCTGGGCTGTCTTCCGGAGGAGAGATGGCGAGGAGCAGGCGTCGAAGGAGGGCAGCGGTGGCGGAGGCATGTCGTACGAGGAATTTCAGACTGATGATAAAGGTCACAAGAGAATGGTGCTTGACGCAGCCTGGGGTCCATTGATGCCGAACATCCCAGGTCGGAGATTCTTTGCCACTGCTAGCAGGGACAAGTCCTTCATCGTGTGGGCCACGGCGAAGAGCGGCAGTGACAGCGCAGACGTTGAAGAAGGGGAAGAGAAATTCCAAAAGCTGCAGAGTGTGTCCCTTGAGGACCCCATCACTGCAATCGATTTCCTACCCCGACCATACCAAGACAAATATGCCGTGCTGGCTGTCGGCACGGAGAAAGGACATGTGCGCACGTATCTCTGGGACCTTCTCGAAGGCTCTGGTGTCCCGTTTGCACCACGGTCCTCGGGCGAGCAACTGACGATGTAAGTACCTTGGGCCCGATCTGCGACATATTTCCACGCTGGGTCTTCCACGCACGAGCTGATACTGACACGCAAACGTGCAGGATTGAACTCGCCAAGCCTATCCGTCAGCTCGCATGGCGGCCAGGCCACGAGGAGATGGCTGAGCTCGCCGTAGCCGGCGAGGACAGCTCGGTCAGGATATGTAGCATAGATATCAAAGTGCCGCAACGGGTGTGAGGGCCCAGAATGGGGTTTATATATGTGGGAAGTCTGTTCTGAACCTGGTTACAGTCTCGGCGATTAAGGCGACAATGACCTGGAATATTCGGGCAGATCATTCAAGTGTAGCCGGGCCAACCGAGGACAGCAAGCATCCAGCAAGTGTTCTCGACCCTTTACGGCGAGAACTTGACGCCAGCCCATATCCAAGATTATTAAATCACCCTAGGAAGTCTCGCAAGAGCAGAGATCAAGGGCATTGCAGCTTTCTCTTCATAATGGCCCTGAGACCACGGTCTAAATATTAAGTAACGTAACTATATCATGCCATGCCATCCTATGGCATGCAGCATTATGATCTACTCTAGCTGTATATGTCTTGTTCGATGAGATACATCCAGAAGAGGATCACCGGCTTGGGTCCGACTCCAAGAGAACTACAAGTCCGAGACAAGGGACTCGACATGCGCGAGCCCTGTTCTTTTCCCACGACGAGGCCGGTCAGCCGCCTCTCAAGAAGCGATAGGGTAGGCGAGCCCCGACCGTTCCTATAAAGTAGTCTCCATGAAGCCTGGGTGGCCTGTTGAGGCCCCAAGCCAACCGCCGACAAAAAAAAAAAAAAAAAAGGACAGCCTGACCAAAGTGCCCCGCTTCACGCACGCACCCAAACACAAGAAGCGAAGCCCCCCTACAGCTCCGCCCTGGCTGCCCCGGCCCCGTCGGCAAACGCCTGTGCCAGCTCGGTGGCGATCGCCTTGGCGGCGGGCGTCGTGGTGGCGGCAGCCGTTGCTGCCTTCTCGGCGAGGGAGCGGGCTGTCTCGCGTGCGGCCTCGGCGGCCGAGTCGCCGTGGATGTAGAACCAGGCGCGCCCGGCGAGGAACATGATGTGGTGTGGCAGGTAGAGGATTGTGGCGATGGCGGTCAAGGAGAAGAGGAGGAAGACGAAGGACCCTGTTTTCCGCGGATGTGTGTGGTTAGCTTTGGGGGCAAGCACGGTAGATTGATGGGTGGATGGATGGATGGATGGACAGACGGTAGTGGCAGGCCAGGGGAAGAAACACATCAGGTGATGGAGGGAGGAGGGGGAGGTGGTGGACGTACAGAAGATGAACTTTTCCAGCGGCGTGAAGATGTAGACGCTAAACGTCACCTCCACTTGGTAGAGCTTGAGCGAGAGCCACTTCGTAAGGGAGTGGAAGGGCGAGAAGGAGGAGGGGGAGGAGGAGGAAGAAGATTGTGAGGTAGCCATCGTCGTCGGATTGTCGGTCTTGCGACTCGCGGTCTGCGTGGTGTTTGCTGCGGATGTCGTGAATTGAGAGGCAGTGGTGGGTGATGAAAAAGCAGGTTTGAGCCGGCGGGTGCTGCGATTAGCGATGCGGC
Source organism: Diaporthe helianthi (assembly GCA_001702395.2). Classification (NCBI taxonomy): domain Eukaryota; kingdom Fungi; phylum Ascomycota; class Sordariomycetes; order Diaporthales; family Diaporthaceae; genus Diaporthe; species Diaporthe helianthi. The sequence goes on along the minus strand of MAVT02000253.1, from coordinate 14,765 downwards.
GGCGGTAAACAGAGGACAATAAGTCGAGGGTGCAGTCGTCGAGTGAAGAGTCCCAGTAGTTACACGTCGTCGAGATGTAGTGTGCAGAGGTCGTGAGCGTGGTCGGTATTGGAGAGAAGATCGACGATCGAAATAGTCGGCTGTTGGCATTCAAACTTGGGATTTCCCTCGGGCAAAACAGCAGAATAACCGGTGACGAAATAATGTGATCTAGTGTAGAAGGAAAGTCTATTGTGTCCAGGTTAAGTCCGGGGTTGATCGATGGCAATAGCGCATGGAAGTGAGAGTGATCGCAAGCCTCGCATTGAAACCAAAATGTCCCCTGGACCCGGCTCATTCCCAAATCCCTATGCAGTGATGCACCCAGCCCAAATGGCCGTAATCAAAAAGCGACGCGAGCCGGGGTGTCCGCGGTCGCGCCCGCCCCAGCCGGTTCCCTTCCTAACTGGCCACGGCTTGCTGCTAACGCGACCCCTGTCCACATCGCCAGTTTCCAAAGCCCCCACCGTGCCGGGCCGAGCCCACATGTGCAGTCACGGAACACCTGCCCACCTTCGCTGCCTCTAGCGGGCCCGTTGCCGACCGCGTCAAACAGCACCGTCTTTCGCTGCTGCTTGCACAGCAAGCAGTACGATGCCGCCCAGGAGACAGCACAGCCCAGCCAAGCAATGTGGTGGATGAAGGCTCCCGGCCCCGCCGGCCTCGCAGCACGCAGCGGCAGCAGCAGCAGCAGCATCCTCCTTATCACTGCAGCAGCTGCCACCTTCTCGACAACGTACCCAGCCAAAATGGCCTCAACCAGGTACCCGCCGCGGCCCAAACCGCCACCGGAGCACGAGTTCACCGAGGTGTACCTCAAGGGGAGCGGGCCGGGCGGCCAGAAGATTGTATGTCCCCATAACATATCTGTCCATGGACGTCGCTAGTCGGCCATGCTCTTTTCCTATCACGAAACCAATTGCTAAACTACTCATTTTCTAATGCGCATCTCTCACGTGAAAACAGAATAAAACAAACTCAGCCGTCCAGCTCAAGCACATCCCCACAGGAATAGTGGTCAAGTGCCAGGACACGCGCTCCCGCGAGCAAAACCGCAAGCTGGCCCGCGAGCACCTGGCCGACAAGATCGACGACCTGCTCAACGGCGACCAGAGCCGCTCCGCCATAGTGGCCAGGCTTAAGGCCAAAAAGAAGTCCAGCGCCGCCAAGAAGAGCAGGAGGAAGCATCGCGATATCGCCGATGGCAGAGAGCAAGGCGAGGAAGGCGAGGTGGATGACGAGGAGGATATGGATACAGAAGAAGCGGAACGTGAGCCCGTTCCTGGCGAACGCCCGAAAAGGACGGTCAGGATCCAGGAAGTCAGGTTCTGATCGTGGTGGGGCCGACCTGTTGTATAATCCTCAAGTCGCCATAATAGTAACATAAATACCAAACATAAAGTAGTGAAATCCCCCACACGTACACTACTCGTCACTTTTGCTAGTACTTCCCATGCAATGTGGATAATCTTCACTGTATTGCTCTAAAAACACCTCGACTTCTGCTCATGGCACCACGAAAGGACTATTTCAATCCATATGGGGGCAGGAAAACAATAAGGGGGTTTGATCAGCCTCGATTGTACGTTGTTGTTCACCCCTCTATGCACAACCAATTAAGAAACCAAAGGCCATCGTTTTCCGCCACCGGGACAGCCGGGGCGCCACCCATCTGTCAACCATGAACAAAAATTTTCGTAAGTATGAGACGCGAGTAGCGCGCGAGCGCATCGTGGGCTCTGTGTCTTGGCCGACCCGGTCGAGACATTCACAGGCTCGAGATCGGCTGGTCTTCGTCGTCTTGAGTTGCTGCCCGCAAGTGTTAGCCGCATTGCTTTTGGCGAGGCGGACTGGCTGTGGCGCCAACTGAAAAAAAAGAAGAAAAAAAAGGGGGGGGGGGTGCATAGAGCTTACCTTAGAAGCACTTGCGGTGAACGATCGAAGGTCCGCTCTCGTCGTACTCCTGCTTGGAGATCCACATCTGCTGGAAGGTGGACAGGGAGGCCAGAATGGAACCACCGATCCAGACAGAGTACTTTCGCTCGGGAGGAGCGATGATCTTGACCTTCATGGAGGATGGCGCAAGAGCAGTGATCTCCTTCTGCATACGGTCGGACAGACCAGGGTACATGGTGGTACCACCAGACTAGGGGTATATTGTTAGCACGTGCTTCCAGGGCCCACAATTTATCATAATCCGGGTCTCTCAAAACATACCATGACAATGTTGCCGTACAGGTCCTTACGGACATCGACATCACACTTCATGATGGAGTTGAAAGTGGTGACGTGGATACCACCGCTCTCAAGACCCAGCACCGAAGGCTGGAACAGAGCCTCGGGAGCACGGAAACGCTCGTTTCCGATGGTGATGACCTGACCGTCGGGAAGCTCGTAGGACTTCTCGAGGCTGGAAGACTGGGCAGCGGTCTGGATCTCCTGCTCGAAGTCGAGGGCGACGTAGCAGAGCTTCTCCTTGATATCACGGACGATTTCTCGCTCGGCGGTGGTGGAGAAAGAGTAGCCACGCTCGGCCAGGATCTTCATCAGGTAGTCGGTCAAGTCACGACCGGCCATGTCGACACGTGCGATGGCGTGGGGCAGAGCGAAACCCTCGTAGATGGGAACAACGTGGGTGACACCGTCACCGGAGTCCAGCACAATACCGGTGGTACGTCCGGAGGCGTACAGGGACAGGACGGCCTGGATGGAGACGTAGAAGGCGGGGGCGTTGAAGGTCTCGAAGACAATCTGGGTCATCTTCTCACGGTTGGACTTGGGGTTGATGGGCGCCTCAGTCAGGAGGACTGGGTGCTCCTCAGGAGCGACACGGAGCTCGTTGTAGAAGGTGTGGTGCCAGATCTTCTCCATGTCGTCCCAGTTGGTGACGACACCGTGCTCAATGGGGTATCGCAGAGTCAGGATACCACGCTTGGATTGAGCCTCATCACCGACGTAGGAGTCCTTCTGACCCATGCCAATCATGATACTGCGGGTTTCACGTTAGAACCGATTCCAGTTTTTTTTAAATCAGTTATTTCCGAGGAGGATATTTACCCATGGTGGCGAGGACGACCGACAATGGAAGCTGGCAAATTTGTTAGTCTTCATCTTCTCTGCAGGCGTTGCGCCGTTGGCCTCGTTGCCCGGGGGCGGGGGCGAGACCCGCGCGAGGCCTGACAAGGGCGAGCGGGGTTGACTCACGGAAAACAGCTCGAGGAGCATCGTCACCGGCGAAACCGGCCTTGCACATACCCGAACTGCACTCAGGTTAGTCTATTATGTTCTCGAACTCGCCAGAAATCGACTCTAGCGATGCAATTGCGCCGAGACGATGGCGTCTGCAGCTCGCATGCCCTCTTTGGAGATGTCGGTGAGGGATATCAGCCGAGAGGGGGCGATTTGGGGTGGAAGTTAGCAGCCGGTCTTACCCATTGTCGATGACGAGAGCTGCAACTTCTTCTGTAGTTTGGGAAACAAATGTCAGCAATGCTCGAGCAGATGAGGGTGAATTGCCTCGTGATAGCCTCTATCTGCCGCGGCCACTGCTGGTTGTGGTTGTGGCAGTGGCAGCGGCAGCGACAGTCGGGCGATGGGCGATGGGTTGCGCAGTGCGCGGGCACGAGGAGCAGCAATACAAAGACGTGGCCAACTTACCCTCCATGGTGACAGATTACGTAGTAAAAAGAGTGGTAGTGTGGGAATTAGGGACTCGAGATAAAGACGAGGAAGAAAGAAGGCAAATAAGAACCGGACGATGTGATGGTCGAACGGAGCACGAGTTGGTGGTGTCGAGGAGTGTTTATGTCGCTGGCGACAGGAAGAGTTGGGGGTTGCAGACGGTGGTGGGTTGGGTTGATAAAGGGGGAGGTCCAGGTTGCAAGTGAGAGCTAGGTGGCACTTTACGTTGAGATTTGAAGTGGGAAAGAAGCCATCGCACAGGCCGGCCCAGATAAAGTGGGGGTGGCCAGGAGGAAAGGTTGATGCGACGCTGCCAGTGGCTGTTCTGCAATCAGCCAACCACTGGAACGGGGAACAAGTGGGCTCCGCCTGGAGGAGTCTTGGGAGACGAGGGGACAGGGGTACGTAAGTGAGTGAGTACGGAGTACGGACTAGGGGCAGGCTCAGCCAACTCACTGCTCCCAATTTGAAGCCACCTACCGTGTCATCACTCTGTCTTGGTGGTTACAGACAGGCTGGACGGGCTGATGGGACCGGAAATGGGATTGCTGAGCCCTTCACAACCTGTTGAACCCTTTTGTGACTCGATCTGCAAGCCCAGTCAGACGGGAGAGAGTGATGAGCTGTGTGTATCTACGGAGCAGGGCGGGCATCTCCTGCATAGACGCGGAGCTGTCACTACTCGCTGGCAAGGCTCTTGACGATTGTCGGTGTGGCTGGCTGTCAATCACTTCTCTCTGTGCCAATCCGCCAAATCCTCCCTCACCTAATAAACACATGCACATGCCATGCTATATAGACACATATATTGCTTGCTTATGTACTGCTTGCTTATGCCCTGCCTACCTATGTAGTTACCTGCCTGCCTGGTCTGCGCTTACACGTAAACGAACCAACAGCAGCCAGCCGTGTCCTTCCCGGAACAAAGAGGCTGGTAGGCACAGATTCTACTTGTTGCTGTGCTGCGGGAACTTGCTTGATACATCTAGCTTCCACTACTCTGCTCTGTTCTGTCCTGCTACAATATCAGCAGCGACGCCATAAATGAATGCGCCGATGGCGGCCGATGGTGTTCTATCTGTGAGGCCTCATTGCTTATGATGGCTCGCCGCTTGCTTCGAGGGCATGGTGAAACAAGTCGCAACGGTCACGGCCCTAATCGGCGTGAAACGGTAGAGGGAGGATATTGACGGCCACATGTCAAAGGGAACACCTCCACGCGAGAGGCAGCGTTCTGCTGCCGCCACTGCTTCTCAAGCCTGTCTGTCGTACAATGCATATGTTCCGCCGGCCCAGTGCGACATTTATTTGATAGACGAAATGTACAGGACATGTGCCAGGGCATGTGCATACATCTCGGCTCCGGCCTCATCGTGGGTGATGACGTACTGCCCTAGCTAATAAGCTTCAAGCTTATCTGCGCGTGGTATATCTAGTATCAAGGCATGACGGTCCGTTTCAGCACGAACTCGTCGTCTGATGCCGAGAGCTCAGGCAGACACGGATGGATGCCAAGCCCGAGTCGTCGTCAAGTGAGGCCGGGCTGAGTTGGAGGATGATGTTGATTGCGCAAGCACAGGCGAGACGCCTCGTTCCTACTGCCGGCCGCCGCAATAAGTGCCTCTTCTGGACATCGCAGTATACCAGCACGCGGCATCTAGTCGAAAGGCTAGACTGCATGGTTCAAGGCTGCGTGGTCCGAAGCTCAGCTGGAATATTACGTCGCCTGGTTTCGTAATGTGCGGTCCTGGTACGGCCGCCTGGTGTCTGGGTACGTCTGTACCGTACAATGGCAGGTCTCTCTCCATTTAGTCTCGGAAATGTCGATGCAGAGCCCATCACCATATTATTTCACGTGTCTGTGTCCTGGTCTGGTCCCCAAAAAGGGGCTGATTGTTGGTTACTTGCTGCTTTGAGTACTCCGTAGGCTGATGGCGGGGCATCAATTTGGCGGGGTTCCCGAAGCTCCAGATTCGCTTCTAGAAAGAGGACCCCTGACTACCTAGGTATAACCGACAACGGGTGGTGATCAACGGTGGGCAGGGCCTGTGCAGGCCCGGCAGGGTGAAGGATGAGCTGGCGGCAGCTGGAGACAGGCGAGAACAGGCGAGGCGGACACCTTGCGATTAGGCGGCGTATTGTAGATACAGTGCCAGTAGTGCGGAAGTTGTCCCCTTCTGGATTATGATGAGCACCAATTCCGCGGCTGGACTTGCTTCCTGCAGACGACCATCACAGCGTGAGAAAAAGAGCCACCATTATTAGCTTCCAAGGTTGGTTGTACAATTGCATTCTGAGCTGCCAGCATTAGTGATCCGTGGCTTGCCAGTGCTTACATATGTACTTGACAGGAAGAATGGGGACCCGCGCTAGTCTGCAAGGGTGCAGGAATCTTCGAGAAGCTTCCCGAAAAAAGCAACAGTCCAAACATTTTGGGATAGCTCTACATCACCAACATCAAACTTTCACAACCAACAAACCGTGCCAATCCGCGTAGCAGGTTTGCTAATATCCATCCCAATCTCCCGCAATAATTCAATTCATTCCTCGCCGGAACGAACACCCGCACAAGACCATCATTTCGGTTCATCACAAGCCAAATCCAAACAGCTCCGATCTGAACGAGACCAAGCCAGAATAAGCCAGGCCCAATTTACCACCCGTCACCATGGACAAGAATCTCAATGAGCTCCTCAGATGGAGCATCGAAGCACAGACTGCCGGGAACGCCAACTCGAACGGGACCCATTCCACAACCGCAATTAAGGCTGCAGATGCGCCCGCCGACGGAGAGAACACAACAGTAGCACCAACGACGGCGACCAGCCAAACCGCCCCCTCGACAGCATCACCAAATGGCCTGAACCCAGAGATCCTCGCCGCCCTGATGGGCGGGCCCTCAGACGCAGACCTGATGAAGCAGTCCATGTCCGTCATCACCAACACAAAGGACCCGGAGGTGACACTGGAGCACCGGCTGACGGCCTTCGACAACCTGGAGCAGCTGATCGAGTCGCTCGACAACGCCAACAACCTGAGTCCCTTGGGCCTGTGGGCGCCCCTTCTATCGACCCTGTCCGACGCCGAGCCTGACGTCCGCCTGTACGCCGCCTGGGTCGCCGGCACCGCCGTGCAGAACAACGAGTCGAGCCAGGAGCGCCTGCTGGCCATGGGCGGCCTACCGCGCCTCGTGAAGGTGGCCGTGGCGCCCGAGGAGAGGGCGGACGTCCGCCGCAAGGCTATCTACGCACTCAGCTCTGCAACACGGAACTACCAGCCCGCAATGGACGTCGTCGCCGCGGAGCTGGAGAAGGGCGGTCACAGGCCTGCAGGCTCGGCCAAGGTTGACGCTACGAACATGGATGCTGTCGATGAGGTAATGGATGGGCTCAAGGAGCTCGTCAAGAAGGACGCCGCGAAGGCTTCTGCTTAGGAATGAATGGGAGAAAAAGCAAAATACACATGGAAAACTGGTCGGCATGGACGGGAATCGCATTACGACCCACGAGGCCCTGCATGGACGGCGTTTGAGGCGTTGCGGCAGACATGACTGCAGGATCACATGTGGACATTGGGCATGGACATGAGCTGGATCGGAGCCAGCTAAGTGGTATTCTGGATCTTGGGGAATTGAGACATGCCATTTCGATGCCACCCAGATACCCCGGCCGTTCTTCCGCTTCTATGTTATGTGACATGAGGCTTTAAAGTTTATGATACAGCGGAACGGCACTTTTGCAGCATGGTCTCAAGTTCGACTCGCACGTGCTCGGTCCCAAATAACAATTAGGCCGTCACGGCTCATTTAAAGTCGCCATCGAATGGTACTCCGAGAGCCTGCATGAGCAAGCGAGCGTGTCGATCGGACTTGGCTGTGGTAAGAACGTTGACTCGGCATCCAGGAATCATCTAGACACACAAAATAATCAGTACATCCATGCGCACCTGTAATTCTCATCATTTTCCAGCACGCAACAAGGAACTCACCTTCGCCGGATATGCATCGTAGTTGGCCTGGATCTCAGGGAACAGCGCAAACTGGTCAGGCCCAAACCCCCACGACAGGTTTCCTGACTCGTCACCAGTGGTGCCAGGGACGCCGGGCCACTCCTTGATCTTGGGGAAGACCAGGTGAACCATCTTGTCCATGAGCTCGTACGCCTGCTCCCCCCACACCGTGGCCTTTACACCAGCCAACTGCCCCTTGCTGACACCAAACTGCGAAACACCGTGCTTGACGCGCGTGATCTCGGTGCGCGCCCCGCTGACAGCCTGCAGCGCCGCCCTCGCGGCAAGCAGGTACGTCCCCTCCTTGGTGCCCTGCGGCACATATGTCGACAGCGTGATGGCCAGCAGCTCCGGCACGGTCTTGAAATCGATGTCCTTCTCCACCAGGCGCAGGGCACCGGTGCTTCCACGGGGCCCTCGGAGCGGTCGGTTCTTGTGGTACGGCGAAGAACCGTCCCATGCGCGCAGCCGCTGCCCCACGGGTCCCTTGGCCGTTCCGGGCGGCTTGTGCTCGTACGTCAGCGTCAGGATGTCCGGCGCGATCGTCGTCTGCCACGTCTCCTTGAGGCGGGGGAAATAGAAGGGTCCTGCTTGGAAGTCGCGCGCGATGGGGTCGGAGGATGGCGGGGATTGGACGGGGTGGAGGGCGCCGCGCCGAAATTTGGGCGGGTGGTATTGGTATCTAGAAGTGGGAGGAGAGCGCCCGGTTAGCAGAGCATCTAGGCGCAAACGGCCAGGGCAGCGAACGCCGACGAGGTTTGAGGACAACACGGTCGTACCTATTGCTAGGAAGCTGGAATTTCCTCTCTTCTGCTCGCTTTTTGGGGTTCATAAATTCCTCTATTTGCTCGGGCGACGGGCCGGGGGCCATTTGTGTGGAATCCGGCTCGAGGTCGCGGTAAACTGCTGGTGTCTCGACCGGCGCCGCAGCCACGGCTTCTGCCGAGTAACATCTCCGTGGACAGACTGGCCTGGATTGCCGTGATACCTGTGAGACTCGTATTTGCCTCAACGTGCGGACCGTTTCCCTCCAGCTCGACATCGTGCTCGGTGTGTTGTGTTGGTCAATTGGCTGGCGGGGCTAATGTGAAGGAAGTCATGCGGGTCGTTGTAGAAGCTCCAAATTTTTAGGAATAGTTGACTGCTCCCGCACGGGCCACATGGCAGTGCCACAGCCCCTTCAACTTCAGAGTCCCTCGGGATATTTATCATTTAATTAAAGATCCTTGGCAAATACTTTTTTAAATCAAAGGTATATATAAAATATAATAATGTAGTTCATTTCTTTATAATATATTAAACTATAAAACTTTGAAAAACAAAAGTTATTAATTATTTTTTAAAGTTATTAGTATATAATATATGTTAGTATATAATATATGTTAGTATATAATAGCTATGCTAGCTATATAAAACATATCTATAAACACTGAGGATAAAGAAAGCTTCGTAGGAAGAATACCTACTCGCTACGCTTACGAGGTCTTTTTAGAATTTACCGGTGCCGGGTCCCGCACTATCTCAGCTCTTCAATGTCTGCAACTAGGATAATTGTCTCTCACATGGGCTGTAACCAGCATGTCACCCCGTTTTGAGAACTGTTCTACAGCAGCTCATTTGGGTAGTCTACAAACTGCCAGGATCTTACCAAAGGGACTGTCACAGTCAAGATGGTACTCCTTCTGCTACGGGGGAAAATCTTCACCATCTTATCACACAAGAGATGCTTCTAAAAAGTGAAACCTTGCAAAACTTTCCCATTCAAAGTCACTGCAATTATATAAAGAGACCCATGGGAATTTGTCTGGCAATGATGTCGTCCTGAGGCAAAAGAAAGAAGGCGGGCTATAATGGTTTAGTGCGCTTCCCTTGCTGCATCTACAAACATCCTTGACCCCTCCACGACTTGCACTTTACACCACGTTTCGATGGATCCCCCAACGACACTGGTATATCTCCTACCAACACGCTTGACTTCTGATGAGCTGCGGCAATGGACAGTCAGGGCAGCAAGTATCGTCCAATTCACTCAGGCCGCCAGTGAGGCAGAATTCATGGTCGGAAAAGGTATGGCCACCCGTCTTGGCAAGTTGGTTCGGCCCCATTTCCTCCCCACGGACGACAGGAGATTGAAAAGGCGCCATACAAGCCTCGTAACGGTCGCATGCTCGGGTACAAGTTTGGAGCCTGGACTTTGCGCTCGCAGACAGAAGATGACTGACGTTGAGACAATTAGTCTCACAAAGGCTGCGGGCCCAGTTCGAGCTGCGGAAGTTAAAATTATCAGCCGAAGAGGCATCGCCGTCAGCAGGCGAGGCAGATTCAAGTCCCAGGGCAAAGAGACGAAAGATTTTCAGCGTCGAGGATTATGCTTTCTGCAGCAGCTCATTCGAAGACTCGGACGATGAGCCCACCCAGCCCCAGGGGTCGTCTACCACGGCGACGAGGAAGGTCGTTCGGCTTGACTGGCTGCAAGACTCGTTGGGTAAGGGTAGCTTGGTAGACTATAGGGATTATTTGGTATACACGGCCCTCAAAGCACCATCAACCCCAGCGCCAGAGCTTTACAAGGCAGCAGAGTCGCCCACGACATTCAGCCTACCGCAACGATCCCAACGATCTGCAACAGAATCTCAGGTCTCAGCTTCTTCACACTCGCTCCCTCGACGGAGGGATGGAAAGGGACACGGCCACAAGCCACCACCTCTCCTTGCTCAGTCTACAACGGAAGAAAAGGACGTCGTTGACTTGCCCCCCGTCCCCGAGTACTTGCACACGAAATATTCGTGCCAACGAGCAACCGTAGTTCATCCACCAAATGAATCATTTGTCGAAAAGCTAAAAGAGGTCAGAGAGCTCAGGTCTATCAAAGGAAACATGGTTGGCGTAAGAGCATATTCTACTGCGATTGCGTCTCTATCTGCCTACCCCTACCGACTGCAGAGCTCTGCTGGTAAGGGACCCATTGTCGCCACCATCTATATACAAAATGCTGACAATATGGCTCCAGAAGTGCAAAGGCTACCAGGCTGTGGCGATAAGTTCGCTTTCCTGTTCTCGGAATTCCAAGACTCTGGGGAATTGTCCGAGATCCAGAATGCAGCCTCGGATGTGAAGACGACGGCGATCAAGACCTTGACCAATATCTTTGGAGTCTCCGCTATCACGGCCGAGAGCTTCTACCAGAGAGGCTGGCGAGACATCGATGACATAGTTGACTTTGGTTGGAAGACAATCACCAGGTCTCAGCAAATTGGTGTCAAATACTACGAAGAATTTCTGAAGAAGATACCGAGGCCAGAAACCGAGTCCATTGCGGCAATAGTTCTTCAGCATGCGAACAGCATACGTGAAGGCTTCCAGATGACCATAGTTGGAGGATACCGCAGAGGCAAATCAATGAGCGGTGACGTTGACATCATGTTGAGCCATCGCGATGAAGAAGCCACGCACAACTTCATTGGGAAGTTGGTCATCAGCCTTGAAAATGAAAAATACATCAGTGAGTGGCTGATTCATCCCCCAAGCATTTGGATGGACCTCTGAGCATGCGTGGACTCTCAGCCCACACCCTCATTATGAGCGCCCACAACAGCGAGCGAGGCCAGAGGCCAACGAGTTTCAAACAATCATCATCCGGCGGCACAGGGTTTGACACCCTCGACAAAGCCCTCGTGGTCTGGCAGGACCCTGTTTTTGAACCTAGCACAGCCGAAGAAAAGAATCCAAACCCTCATCGCAGAGTAGACATTCTCATCAGTCCATGGAAGACGGTCGGTTGTGCAGTGTTGGGCTGGTCGTCCGAGACGACGTTTCAACGTGACCTTCGTCTTTATTGCAAATATGAGAGGAATCTCAAGTTCGACAGCAGCGGTATCAGGTCGCGTCAGCACCCGTACGACTGGGTCGACCTAGAAGACGGCGGCAAAGGGCCTGCACCAACGATGGAGGAGGCAGAGAAGAGGGTGTTTGAAGGTCTGGGCCTCGTATTCAGAGCTCCATACGAGAGGTGTACCGGATGAGATCAATGGCATTCCAGGAGCTCCAAGCGCGTAGAAGTCGCGCTTTTAAGTTTTTGAGTTTTTTTGAGAGACAGCACTGGCAGTCTTCACGAGCCATGCTTCACACTTGCTAGCGTCTTGTCTCAAGCCATACTGATCACTGAAGAGCTTAGCTCATGGAAGCGACACTGGCGATTGCCAAACGAGGAACCCTGGACAGTTCCCAAGGCGGTGATCACGACCTCCAAGGCTCGAGAATCAGTGGGCCTGATAGGTCGATATCTCAATCATCTCAATCAAGGTCTATCTACAACTTGGCCAATGGATCACCTCACAAGTTGTCACGCCTTTAGTCGGGGATTTGACGTGCCCTCTAGACAGCCTGTCGGTTGCTCCGGAAGCCCCGAGAACCGAAGCTTTTCAGCACATTAAATCCCAGCGGCTGTCGCTTTTCGTTCCTTTCCCTAAACAACAATCATCATCTTGACGATGTAAATATGATCAAAATCGCCACGTCTCTGCAAAGCCTTTGAACAAAACCAATTGATGACATAAATCACAGACACGTGTCCTGACCTCGAGTCCCGTCCCGCTGCGGCAACCCCACCTCTAAATCCCGTCGGCACTCGGTGCCATTTGCGCTGGCTGATCACATCAGCAGAGCGGTGCCAGCAACCACCAGGCCGGAAGGATTCGAGCCTTCGCCGTTCGGAGACTTTGCCTGCTGCGCCGAGGATCATTGTGAATAAGCCGGGGCCTCAGCATTGCATCGTGAGGGCAACCAGGGGACCTGTGCTCCCTTGCAGGATCGCAACCGGACGAAACACCTGGCCGAGACGGGTCCAAACGCCCGCCGCTAGGGTTCTTCCTGGCTGTCCGTGGAAAGAGGTGGAAGGAAGTTTAAAAGCACAGGGGCGGATGTGAATTATGTCATCTATCCATTCCTCCCGTGGTGGTCCACCCCCGTCGGCGGGACTTGACTCCCAGGACAGAAGACTGTTTTCACCAGCGAGAATAAATAAAGAGCTCGGTTGTTCAGGCATAACATACTTTCAGCTTTCTTTCGCCTTTGTGTCTCTACTATTCAATCTCAATAACCTTGATCCAAGTGTGAACGTGTGCCCAAAATGGTTCTGCTCGATATTTCCAACGACTACGGGTGAGTTCCGAGACGAGCAGACAGATGTCCGGTGGAGGAGGAGGAAGAAGCAGAAGAAGAAGCAAAGTCGTGAACTCCATTCTAACCCTGGACCAAAAGATACGTCCTGGTCGTCGCGGCGTCGACCGTCTTCGTCAACTTCTGGCACGGCGTCCAAACCGGCAAGGCCAGGAAAGCAAGTGTACGTGAATTGGCATCATCAACTAACTCCAAAAGCTCTGAGAATTACTCTCGGGCTGTTCCTGGCCCACCAACGACTTGCGTTGGCCTCCCAGGCCGTCAACCGTGAGTACCAGCACAGTCAGTTGAGAAACAGGTTCGCTGACACTTAGTTCATCCTTTTTTAAAGGGCATCGGGTACCCCAACACGTACGCGACAGCCGAGCAGGCCGAGAAGGACCCTGCTGCATTCAAGCTGAACTGCGGTGAGTCCCTCCCTTCCTTTTGTCCTCCCCCTTCCTCCCCACCCCATCACTCAACCTCACCGGCCGAAGGAGAGGCAACCCCATCAAGAGAGAATGTCTGACTGACTGGCTGGCTGTGTCTCGCCGGGGGGTGATGAATAGCCCAGCGCTCCCACGCCAACTTCACCGAGAACCTGACGCCATACCTGGCCTCGTTGCTCATCGCGGGCACGCGGTTCCCCGTCCCGGCCGCCGTCATGGGGGCGGGCTGGCTCGCGTCGCGCGTCGTGTATGCTGTCGGCTGTGAGTTTTGTTGACCGCCGCAACTGTTTTTGACTTGTTACGAGACTCGTTATAGAGGCGCGATCTGGTCGCTCCCTAAGTGCTCTTTGCATTATAAACCTGGCCCGCCTTACTGACCTTTGGCTTTTTTTTCGTCCTATTTAGACACGCGCAACGGGCCCAGTGGGCGGCTGGCGTAAGTAACAAAAACCCCTCCCTCACCTTTTTTCTTCTTCTTTTGTCTCTCTCTCTCTCTCTTTTTGATTCTGGGAACTAAACCATTACTTTTAGGGGGTCTGCCGGCCACAACCTGCTCGGTTTCGGTCTTGGGCTTACTGCGTGCTACACTGGCGTGCAGATGGTGAGGGGGCTTTAAGGAGAGAGTTACTGGCGTTGCGCATTGTGGATCATCAGGTCTACGCGGGATGGCTGGTTGTGTCTTTGACTGTACTGTGCACACTACGTATATCCTTATGGTTATTATGTACGCACCCAATGGCCGTCCTAACCGAGGCTTGGTGTATACGTGATGCGCGCGGTGCGTGACTCATTGTGTCAATCCAAACATTGCATTTGAGGTGCCGCGAGGTGCCGCGAGGTCCCTTCACTGGCTGCACTCAGCAAGTCCTGGGACTCAGCTGGGCTGGGGCCCAGGTAGGGAGCATATGAACGGTCCTTTACTACAGTTGACAAGCAATAAGATATAAGCGATCATCATGAATTTCTCAATGCGCTGGATATTGTTATTTCCCCCATGCGACCAAGACAAAACCACCCTGCATGCTTTTCTCATTTAGTCATAAAACCGCTGCAGTACTGGGCCAATAACAACCCGGAGCCCAAACCGCCAACCTACCGGCCCAGTCCCAAGAACGCCTCTGCAAACCACACAAGAACCTATCTCCTGCGGCGTCGCTTTTTCAGCTCCGTGATGTCGTCGAAAACTTCAGACCCGGCCAGCAGTTCCTCATCAGACTCGACGGCTGCCTCGGGGCGGGCGGCTTGCAAGTTCTCGATGCCGTCGTTTCCGAGTAGGAAGTCACCAAGATACTTAATCGAATGTAGGATCTCCTCCTGTTCGTGATAACGTCAGCTACTAGCAGAAACAAAAGGGGCAATTTTATATCGAGACCCTGTAAAGCCCTGCAGATTTATCCCAAGGAAAAATGGTGGTGGCGGTGGGGGGGGAGG
>MAVT02000252.1:0-41609 GCA_001702395.2 Diaporthe helianthi | reverse complement strand
TCTTAAAAAACTACTTTATAGTTAGTAATAAATTATATTTTAGCTTTTTTTAAAGTTAGCTTTTCGCTTAAATAAGGAACTATAGGTACTTTCCTATTATATAATATCTTATAATATATTAGGTTTCTTTAGTAGTATATTTATTAGTAGTAATAGGAGAAGTCTTCATATTAGATTTTCTTTATATAATACCTTTAAATAGTATCTTTTTTTTTAAATTCTTTTTAAGACTATCTAGTCTTACTATATAACTACTTTACTATCTATTAGCTCTTAAGCTACTTAAGATAATAATTCTAGTTAATACTACTATTAGGAGCGATATTCCCTAGCCTTATCTATATAGTATAAGGCTATAACTATATATATATATAGATAAGCTTTTTAATACTATATCTTTTATAAACACTAGGTCTCTAAGCGTTTACTACTTTATAAACGGACTATATACCTTTAGGTTATCTATAGATTAAGAATAATACTACTTAAATGTATTAATTTAGAATTCTGAAAAATTATTTACCTTTTTAAGTTATCTACCTATATACCTACTATATACCTATAACTCTAAGCCTAAAAGTAGTCTTCGCTAGTACTTTAATTAAAGTAACTATTAAACGTAGAAAAGGTATCGGCGAACACTATCACCTATATTAATAAAGCGCTTTCTATACTCGGTAGATAAAAGTTCTTCTACTAAAAATAGCTAAAAGTTAGTACTTTTAACTCTTTCTCTATTAACTACTACCTCCTTATTTAATGAAACGATAACTAATATAAGTTAAACTTTATATAAAGTTTTACTTTTAAAGTATTAAATTATTTAAATTATTTAAATTCAAAGATTTCGTTAGTAGTAAAATATACCGTATCTTTTTAAAGTTCTCTTTATAAGTATTAAACTAAGATTAAAAGATAATATCTTATAGTATAATAAGTTTAAATAGTTCAATTTTACATATATTATATATGTTTTTAATCTTCCCTGCTGTTAAAAATGTAAGATTTGTAGTGTGGCGAAACTTTTGTCTAAGCACTGTAATTTAGCCGAACGGTCCTGCCGTGGAGAATTACGCAACCGCCCCTGAATTACCATGATAACCAATGGGAATCTCGACCTAGGTTTAGCGTCATAGACAGGGACGGTGCATCGGATTAGCATCTTAAATCCGCATCCCGCCATGTTGATTACAAACGTACGAACCTAGACAGCTTAAGTTGCCTCATGTACCCCAACTGAGAACCTAAACAACACTCCCAAGTGCTCCGAGCAACTTTTAGTTCACGGTCAACACTATTGCAAACCAAGTTGAACTAAGCATCGAAAACAACTATGGCGGCTAACGTGCCTCAATTCAAACTCAACAACGGCGTCTTGATGCCGAGCGTCGGCCTGGGGTAAGCTCTAGATGCTCCTCAGATTCTGTGAATTGCCCCAGGTCGCCATGACAGCCTTGGCTGATGCACGTGCAGATGCTGGATGGGATCCCCAGGCGGTGGTGAGAAGGTCTACAAAATGGTCACGGCAGCTCTCAAGGCCGGATACCGCCATTTCGACACGGCAGACGGCTACGGTAACGAGGAGGAGGTTGGGCGTGCCATCCGGGACTCGGGCATTCCGCGGACGGAGATATTCGCCACTACGAAGCTCAACAACACCGACCACCACAGGGTCAAGGAGGCCTTTGACCGCTCCCTGAAGGCTCTCAACATCGAGTATATAGACCTCTGGCTGATGCATTGGCCCCAGGGCAAGCAAGAGGACGGTGTCTACCGCAAGCCCCACCAGAGCCCGACATATCATGATACCTGGGCCGACATGGTCAAGATCTACGAGGACACGGACAAGGGCAAGGTTCGCGCCATTGGCGTCTCCAACTTTGGCGTGCCCATCCTGAAGTCGCTGCTCGACACCACAAATGTGGTCCCCGCCGCGGTGCAGGTCGAGCTGCACCCTTGCCTCCCCTCGTGCAACCTGCGCAAGTTCTGCGCCGACAAGAGCATCATCATCACCGCGTACTCGCCCATCGGGCAGCCGACTCCCGACCGGCCCTCACCCCTCCTCACAGAAGAATCAATCAGGGAGATCGCCAAGAAGCACGGCGTCTCCGAGGGGCAGGTCGTTCTCAGCTGGGGCGTGCAGCATGGAATTGTTGTCGTTCCAAAGAGCGAGAACCCGGACCGTATCAAAGCCAACATCAGCGTAAGTTCCTTCTTTGGCTCTCAACGACGATGGCTTGCTTAGATTCCAAACAGCTCGTGAAACTGGATGATGCGGACATGAAAACAATTGACTCGATACACAAGAAGCCTGGCCTACACCGCAGTCTTCTAGGCTATCACCAGCCGGACGGATCTGTATTTGGATGGACATACGAAGAGATGGGCTGGGAGTTGGTAGCTGGTGGCCATGCTAAGGCCTAAAGATGTTTGCCAGCACTGAGTTGTACGTATGACACGACCTCTACATTAGCCGCTAATCGCAACCTGTAGACATGCTAGTAGAAGGCAGCTTCCAAGCACGGTTGGAATGTGCTTTACGAATATCTGGCCAAGTGTCTTTGGTTTGAAATTAGACCTTTGAAGAGCGCATTTTTAATGGTGCCATGCATTTGCGTGTGTAAATTTAGCTCATTCACTCATGAATTTCCCAGCTGACTACCTAGGTAACTGGAATATTTCGATAGCTATGAGCCCTTATTAAACGCCAATAACCTTTGCTCATATCTTTGCTGGAACCGAGCGTCCAAATTCAATAATCGAATGGCATTCCCGGCCAAGACGCCTGCTCTCTGGTTCCAGGTCATGAAGCTGTCCAACTTCTGCCCCTCCTCGCCGTTCCCAATGAGCATCTCACCGGCTGTCGGTACCTCGCCAAGTGGGAACGGATAGTCGCTACCCAAGACCATGTTTGCCGACGGGATCTTGCGCAGCACGTAGTCGAGCAGATCAGCATCATGGACCAGACTGTCTATGTATATGTTGTTCCCGCTGGCAAGATGCTTTGTGGGTGTGATGCCCCCGGCGGAATGGGCGACAAGGTCTGGACGGCAGTTGAATCCATGTTGGATACGGCCCAGCAGTGCTGGGAAGGATCCCCCGGCATGGGCAAAGCAGAGGCGGAGTGCGGGGTGCCGAAGGAACACACCAGCAGAACTGAGGTTGTGCATCGCCAAGGCTGTCTCACAGGGCCTATATCTGGGGTTAGTGCCGACGAGGAGGAGTGGAGGGCCATCAATGATGGGGTGAGCCAACTTACATGCCGACCAGCCAACTGCCCCAGTACTTGGCCCACCTGGCCTCGTTCTCCTCCTTCCAAGAGTATCCCAACGGGTGCACAAATACAGCCATGTCCAGCACCTCACACGCAGTCCAGAAGTCGTCCAGCCTCGCGTCGTCCAGGTCAACCGCGCCGTCCGGCAGGGGCACAGACGTCCCTATCTGCACGCCCACCAGCCCCAGCTCCTTGGACCTCGTCAGCTCCCTCACAGCTTCGTCGACGTCCTGCAGGGGCACCGTGGCCAGTCCCACAAACCTGTCGGGGAACTGTTTGGCGATACCGGCGATGTGCTCGTTCAGGGATCGGGCGAGCACGACGGCAGGCTCCACGGGGGCGTCGTAGCAGAACAGCAGCGGGACGGTCGACAGCACCTGCACGTCGACACCCGCGGCGTCCATCTCGCGGGCCCGTGTTGCCGGGTCGTAGCAGTTAGGACTCACGCGCCGGAAGAACTTGGCCCCGCTGTACATATCGACGTCGCCAGAGCCGTCTTTACAGGGCTGGAAGCTCGGCCAGGCGTAGGACCTGCCTGATGATGTGGGGACGGCGGAGAGGTCAGGCAGGGAGTTGGGCATTATGTGGGTGTGCAGGTCGATCCGGTAAAGGGACTCGCCCGTCCTTTGTGGGCTTCGATTTTGGTGGTGGCGGTGGTGGCGGTGGTGGTGCTGGTGGTGCTGGTGAATGTGGGAGGTTGGTGGTGAGCCGCTGCTCAGGCTGGTCAGGGGGGTTGAGCTTCCGGAGTCTGGGTAGCAGCAGTCACAGCTGTTTCCTTCTGTGAGCATTCCAGGAGCCATGGTGAGTTGTTTTAGGCTTGGCTAGAGCTTGTAGTCTGTCGTGTAGTGTAATAAACACACAGGTGCTGCACATGTGTATTATTAGTCTCTCCTGAAGTCGTTGTAGTTTCGGGCACAGTAGAGGCTAGCTGGCATAGACACTTACCACTGACAACTATTCCTTGCGAACCGCGAGATATAAATACTCCAATGTTTATTTAACAGATTCTTCTTTATTCCTGTTTTATTTTTTTCCCTTTTTTTTTCCTTTTTCGTTTTTCCTTTCAAATTAAAGAAGAATCTAATGACCCAAAAGTTCAAGTCAGGTGCTTGCTTGATGTGTCTTTGATACGCCCGCCTTCCGCATCCGCGAATTCGGATGCCCGTCCAAGGGCGGAAGTTGAGGGTTAGCGGCGGAAGCAAGCGACACGGCCAGAGCCAAGCAACCCTATGCTAGCCGCCAAGAAGCAGCACTTGAGCTCTGCCGCCCACAAACGCCCGACGTCACTAGGTACTTACTAAGTACTTAGTACCTAGGTTCCTAGGTGGGTTCTCAGTACTTAAGTACTTAGGTAGGGTACCTCATGATAAAGTAAGTTGTCGACGATTATGCCATTGCGGTAGATTTTGATTACGCATCAAGACTTGACTCTTTCCGATTCACGCAATCCCGACTCTTCCTTTCAGCACTTGATTGAGGTCACTTGTGCACCCAATCCGATAGATACCCTCCCTCAAACTCACTCAACGTGCGGCCCGAGCTTCATCTTTACCCAGCCAGCCAGCCAGCCAGCCGGCCAGCTCCGAGTCGACTTCAGGATTCGAAACATTTGAAGCACCACTCATCACAACTCACCCAAAATGAACACTGACTCGTCAGACTCAGACCAAAAGGCCCTCCCGCCACCAATGGCCTTCGCCTCATGGCTGAGCCAGAATGAGAACCTGCTGCAGCCCCCAGTCAACAACTACTGCCTCTTTAGCGGCAAGGACATGGTGCTGATGGTGGTGGGCGGGCCCAACACACGCAACGACTACCACGTCAACGAGACGGAGGAGTGGTTCTACCAGCTCAAAGGCGCCATGTTCCTCAAGGTCGTGGACAAGGACGCCAACGGCAACGACTTCTTCAAGGACGTCGAGATCAAAGAGGGCGACATGTTCCTGCTCCCCGGGAACACGCCCCACAACCCGGTCCGCTTCGCTGACACCATCGGCCTCGTCATGGAGAGGGTCCGGCCCGAGGGTAGCCTGGACCGCCTGAGGTGGTACTGCAAGAAGGGCGGCCATGAGGTCCCCACCATTATCAGGGAGGACGTCTTCCACTGCACCGACCTGGGCACGCAGCTGAAGCCGTTGATCAACAACTGGAGGGAGAATGAGAGTGTGAGGAAGTGTCCGGCGTGTGGCCAGACAGAGGACCCTCAGTGACAACATTTGAACTGTGCGTCAAAGTGAGCTCGATCGAACCTGCGGCGTCAGGGCGGTATCACCAGTGAACTACTTTACTTGTTTTTTAAGTATATACTCACTTGGATCATTGATCCGAGTGCACATGTGCATGTCTTGAGTACTTTCAAGCACATGTCTACAGGTATTCCTGTGACGAGAAATGGCATGGTGCTCATAAGCACATTAAAGTTCATATTGGCTCATATCACCATCGACTCCCTGGCATCGCTATCCAAGTAGTACTGAAGAATCATCGAATAACCCCTCCCGTCCGTGCCCGTCCGGGGATCATGGGCCGACAGCGGCATCAACGATGCTCTTGGCTCCGAAATCGATATTGTGTCCAACTTCTTGAGCCCATCCTCGTCCGAGTCGTCCAGCTCTAAGAGCGCAGAGTCCAAGTCCGAGTGCGAGTCTTTGTCACCCCCGGCCTGCTGCCGCCCCCGCCCTCGCTCCTCCGGGCTGAACGAGGGGCTCGTCGGCGACCGCACCTTCTCGTCTATGCCCCCGCTCGACGAATCGCTGACCCTCACGGCCCACTGACCGATCTGCCTGTCCATGTCGCTGCTGCTCCCGATGCTCGTCAAGCTCGTCACGTTGCTCCGCGTCGTGCCAGCCTGGCTCTGGCTGGCCTGGCTCACCGGCGACGACACCTCGCTGCCGTCGGCCTCTGACCGGACCTCGTACCGGCCCAGCGGGCTCCTGTTCCGCTCTATGCTCGATGGCGATGGCCGCTCGTGCTTGTGGGCGGGGCTGCTGGGCCTCCTTGGTTGGGTGTCGCTGTCGCTGTCGCTGTTGGTGCTGCTGCTGCTGCTGCTGCTCGTGGGCGTCGGGTGTGCGCCGAGTGGGCTTTGCTGCGGTGAGTCCTCAAAGCGGAACCCGGCCTGGGATGCTGCTGCTGCAAGGCTCCCTGGGGACATGGGCCTGGCATTTCCGAGGTTGGGTTTAGGGCTGCTGTCGCCTGAGGACGCTGGCCTTAGTGGTGATCCCGTGCGCGGGAGCTTCCCCGAACCAGGCCGTTTGCTGCCGCTTGTGGAAAGATCCTGCATACTCCCTGTTGCTGATCTGTTGGCGTAGAATGCATGTGATTTCTCCCCGCCGGCGCCGGGGCTGGGACTCCTTGATGAGGACGAGCTACTTGGCCGAGCTGGGAGGCCTGCCGAGCTCGAGGGCGTGTTGGACTGTGGTTTTCGGGGGCCGAAGGGGCTCTGTTCCCGCTTCCATTGTTGTGCGTAGAGGGAGTGCACTGGGCCTTCCGGAACTTCCTTCCTGCTCGTGACAAGTCTTGGTTAATACAGCGTGCAAGTACAGGTGGAGGGATCTTGCTATGCTCAAGTACTCACTTCTTCTTCCCCAGGCCAAAGAATGAGACCATCTTCAGGTGTGATTTTTTTTTTTCCTTCCAGTTTTTGGCACCTGGGAAGACGACGATCCGTGTGACACGTGGAAATGGATAAAGTTGTGCAAGATACCCTAGGATACAGAAATCGACGCTCGCGACGTGTTGTGAGAAGTTGTGTTTGTGGTGTGGGATGATAGTGGGTGGGTAGCACGACAGTCTGCAAGTGGCCGTACTATTGAAATGATAATTTGGGAGGCTCAGGGTGTCGAGAAGGCCAACAACATTGAATTGGCGCCGGTGGCCCGATAGAGGATGGTCATTGGTATCTATATTTGATCACGACACTTATGCTTATTCGGCAAGTGCCCCAGCGTTTATGCTTCCGTACTTAAAGTAGGAGAATTCCCCAGGCCCGCACAACCACGGTTTCCGCCCGAGGGCTATTTCCTCTTGGATCTGGGGCTGATGAAGCATCAATTGATAGGGCTGTGACGTCTCCACTTACACGAGTTTTTCTGATGAGGTCCCGACGGTCACAGGGGCGCCACCAGTCAGCTCGAGCGCCAAGCCGGTCCACAAATCTCGCCAGCTGTAAAGGGCTTAAGCATGTTGCCGAATGAGCTGAAGTGCCTGACAGCGGCTAAAAATAATATACTGCCGAGTGCGGGCCCAGACCTGGTTCAGCCCCCCACAGACAGTGCTCCGTAGCACTTTAGGCGCGGGTGTGGCCTTGGCGGACTTTAGGATCGCATGCCTGATCCGTCAAAGCCGATGTCCTCTTGAACAGAGCTGAAGTGAAGGCCGAGTTTGAAAGATTAATAAGTTGGGTCGACTGGTTGATGTGCCACAAAGCTGCACATGCGCCCTTCTGGGGGAGGGGAGACTACCTTAGGGTACTTAAGTACCTAGGTAGGTAGGTAATCAATCAGTTAGGGCAGATTCTTGAAAACAATTCAGCTACTGCTCAACATTGGATCCACGGGTCAACTGCACATGTCCATATCACAAGTTGTTGTTGAGCTCGTGAAATTTGAGTTGCACTCATGGCTGGCAGACAGGGGAGTCATCACCTGGTGCAAGTGGACATTTAACCATCCCTCCCTGCTCAGGTGGCCCCATTCAAACCCGAGTATCCGGTCGGTCAGCGACTGTGTAAGTACTTATTAACGTTACTTACTCAATTGTCCGCCTCGAGTGCCGATCTTCCAGATGTCTCGCTAGGTAAACCCCGCAGATTTCCAATGTTCTCACGAGGCATGCTTCAGTGCTAAGTTCCAAATTTCATCATCACCACAAAGCCGACATCTGGAGCACTTGAGTGTCATCATTGATGTCACCAGACTTAAGTGCTTTACTTTAAGTGGACCTGAATTGTGACCCAGCTGACCAAGTGACCAGTAGACCAGTGACCAGTAGACAGACTCTCAAGCAGTGGCCAAGTGCACTGTTCTAGCAACGGTGAATACATCCCTCGAGTATTCTCCTCCTTCTCTGCCCGTCCCGGAATTCTTCATGCCGCCAAACGGCGTGCCCAGCTCCCTGACAAGCCAGCAATTCACCCACACCAGGCCAGCCTGCAGCTGCTCGCCGACCCTCCGCATCCGGGCACCATCGGTGGTCAGCAGCACCGCCGCAAGGCCGTACTCGCTTGCGTTGGCAAGCCTCACGGCCTCGTCCTCGTCCTCGAATGGCACGACCGTGACCACCGGCCCGAATATTTCGTCTCGGAGCAACTCCGAGTCGGTGGGGACATCTGTGAGGATCGTCGGCTCGATCCAGTACCCCCTCTCCTCGCCCGCCCGTATTTCTGGCGGCACCCTTCCAGTCTTGAACGTCATCCCCTGCTCCTTGGCGACCTCGAGGTGGCTCCTGATCTTGGCGTAGTGCTGCGAGCTTACCACGGCCCCGACCGTCTCGCCCACGCGGTACGTCTTGCTCACGTACTCGGTGAAGGAGGCCACAAACTCGTCGTACGCGCTCTTCTCGACGTATATCCTCGAGCCACACAGGCATATCTCGCCCTGGTTCTCGAATGCCGCCATCGCCGCCGTCCGCATCGTCTTCTCCTTGTTTGCCTGCAGCGAGTCGGCAAATACCAGCGTCGGGTTCTTGCCCCCCAGCTCCAGGCTGACGTGCTTGTAGACCTGAGCCACCGTCGCCTTGCGTATCGCTATTCCTGTCGCGGTGCCGCCCGTGAAACTGACCCCCTGGATGTCCGGGTGCGACACCAAGGCCGAGCCGGTAGTCGCGCCGTCGCCAAAAAGCACGTTGATGACGCCCGCCGGCAGCCCAGCGCGGCGAAAGACGTCGGCGAGCAGGAAGGCGCTGACGCTGGTGACCTCGCTGGGCTTCGCGACGGCGGTGCAGCCAAACGCCAGGCAGGGGGCGATCTTCCAGGTGAGCAGGTAGAGGGGCATGTTCCAGGGCGAGATGAGGGCGAAGACGCCGGCGGGGCTGCGGTGCTCGTAGGTCAGGGCCACGCCGTCGACCATGCGGGCGGCCGTGGACTCGTGCAGGATAAAGGTCGAGAAATAAGCAAAGTTGGAGACGGCGCGGTCCACCTCGACCCGCGCGCGGTCCAGCGTCTTGCCCTGGTCGATGCTCTCCCACACGGCGAACAGCTCGCGGTTGGCGGCCATGATGTCGCTGATCTGCCGCAGGTACCGTGACCGTTCGGCCCGGGGCGTCTTGCTCCACGCTGGGAAGGCCGCCCTGGCCGTCTTGACTGCGGCGTCGACCTCGCCGGCTGATGCACACGGCACCTTTGCTATCAGCTTGCCCGACTTGGGCTCGTACGAGTTGATATGGCATGATGCCTCGGTCGTCGTGAACTCATTCTTGGTGAAATGTTGTAGAGTCAGAGGCCGGCCGCTGACAGTGAGTTGCGACAGCAGCGCAGTCGCCTTCTCTTGGGTGTTGGCGTTCCATAGCGCCTCGCAGACGTTGGCGTTGCCGTGGACCTGATATGATGAGCCCATTGATGGTGATGAATTTCAAAGTTGGATTCTGGAGTTGGGAGGAAGTCACCAGTAACAAAGACACGACGGGATCGTCACCGAGATCTGTTTCTCGAATCTCAACTGTCCGTTGACTTGTCACTTGTGAGTTGAGACACTGGGTTTCAAGAGAGTTGTCGGCGACGGGCAATGAGCAAACAGGGTACCTATACTCCGTACTATGTTGCTTGGAACCTCGGGAGAACTTGACTGCCATTCCAGATGCCTCTCAAATGCTTGGTGAGGCAATCCCTGCACGATACGTTCTCCCTGTCCAAACATGTGGTCCAGTAAAACAGACCAAGTTCCGCTTCCGCGGATGAAGAGGACCCCGCTCTGGAGCTGCCTTTCTAACCAATCGGAAGATGTAAAGGGACAGCACGGAAGACGGATGCTTGGTCCACCCAACCCTCCGCTACCGCAGAGCTGCTGCTATTGTGGGACAAGCTTCACCATAGATCATCATCAAGCCGGGTATGTTATCTGAACGGCCTGTTGGTGAAAAAAAATCAAGACGATATCGGCCATCCAAGGGAGGGTCCTAGGCGCACATCGAACTGATGAAAGACCGGCTGACTGGACACTTGCAGTACTGGCCTCTCGCAACTTGGAAACAGTATCCACGCAGTACGGTACCTTTCATAAAACTTATTACAAAGTCACGACACTTGCAGGATGGCTTCCAACGGAACAGGCTATTTCCTCCCAGCAGAGCGTGCCCAGGGGCTGGCCAACTACCCTCACGCACGCACAGCTCCCTCCACCAGCCGCATCATCTTCGTCAGCGGGACCTCGTCGCGGCGGGGCGACGGCACATACGAAGGGTGCGAGACGCAGCCCGACGGCACCCACAAGCTCGACTGCGGCGCCCAGACCGCCGCGGTCCTGAGGAACATCGAGACCATCATCCAGGGCGCCACCGAGGGCAAGTGCGGCCTCGAGAGCATCGTCGATGCCACCATATTCCTCACAGACATGGAGGACTATGCCGCCATGAACGCCGAGTGGAACAAGCGCTGGCCCGACAAGACAAACGCCCCTGCGAGGACATGTGTGCAGGTGGCCGCGCTGCCGAATCGGAGATTGAACGTCGAGATCAAGTGTCAGGCATTGGTCCCGAGCAGCGACTGACCCGTTGGTTCGCAAGGTTCGAACTTGCTTAGGTGGAGATTGATCAACATCATGTCTTGAGACGTATGTGCACGACTCGGAAACGTCGAGCTCTTTTGGCACGGGACATCTGGAGGTCACAATGCACGGATTCCGAGTCTAACTATCACCACCTTCGTCCCTAAGGTTGAGCGGCGACAGTCAGTCGGTACCCTGTACCTAGGGTAGCCAACGGTGAAACTTGAAGGTTTTGTAATGTAGGTAGCAAGGGAGCGGACAACTTCATACATACGTCTAAGTACACATCCCATGGGATAACAGTTTGGATCCGCCGCCCGCCCCAGCGTCCTACGTGAAGGTCTGGCTCACGACCATTGCAATTTCAGTCCAATCAATCAATCACAAATTACGTTTGAAGGCCCAGAACTAAGATAGAGCTTCTTTTTTAAAAGGAAACCTTGTTTTGTTATTTCGTTTAACAAATAAACCTTTTCACATCTAACAAAGCATGAATTTTTCAACGCATGAAAGCTAAAAGACTACAAATGCTGAACACCTTAGATGTTCTGTTCCGTGTGCCATTCCCGGGTGGTCGCCTATTCTGTCTTCCCATCTCTTCAAGGAGTCTACTAATAAATTCAAATGTTAGAATCACAGCCGTCCAAAACAGTTGGTACTAGGGGCAGGGGGAAATACCCATGCATTGCCATACAATCTATCGTGATGCCGAACCGTCTCCTGGTCCTTGAAAAACAATGTGTTCTGCCCATACCCCCCGGTACTGAGTTTGAAAAAGTCCAAGTCGAGGGCGAGGTAGTTAGATTCGTAAGTCCTCCAATACGTGGCCAAGTCGTCCAAGTCTTTGCGAGACATATCCACAGCCGGATACTGCTCGCCCCTGTAAACCTGGCCGAACGCCTCAAGAATTGTTTCAACCAACTCTGAAACAAATTCAAAGTCAACTTGTGCTAGACGGAATCGTGCTGTGACACGAAGGTAGTAGGCAGCCACTGGGTTCAGCTGTACCGGGAGTGAGCCATCAGTTGGGAACCCTGAGATTGCGTAGGTGTCGACTTCGTCCGTGTGAAACCCACCCAAGGCTGCAGATAACTTCTCCTGAAGAGAGCATATCTCTTTTATAAGGACTTCAAGGTACACCAGCTGGTCGTTCAGGAAAAGGGCAACCTGCTCCGCCCCCTGTCGGCCAGCTGAGTTGTTTGCCCGGACAGGGCGAGGCCCTAGATCCTCTGTATTTTGAGGTGCCAAGTGTCTATGGTCACCTACTGTGGCTGAATCTAGATGCGCACGTGGTATGTTCCTGCAAGCGGCTTGGTATCTTGCCACAAGGTCCTCATCAGAGATATTACCGAAGTTGGCCGGTAGCCGGATAAACCCAAAGACCTTGGAAATCGGGTGTGCTCTCACGTTGTTGCTCATTGTTTCGATAGGTAATTCAAATTCCAGTCTGAGCAAGTAACCAAGGGACTGAGGAGGTTTGTGCGAAACTTTGTTGAAATTGAATATACCGGCACTGCCAGTGAGAGTCCACATGGATGCAGGCGACCAGTGATTATTTAAATCGTGACAATCTCGTTAACTACCCATGTGGTCCTTTCATGCGAGGAACTTTTCATTGTCTTCCTTGGCCAAAAAAAAAGGGGGTTGGGGCTGAACAATAGAATAATGCGCACTGTCATCTTGTTTTACAACGTTATTGTCTTCATGTAAGGAGCAGTGTCGGGCCCACACACTTTGAAAATCCTTCCAGGAAGAATATCAACGGGACAAAGGAGCGAGCTATCACAATTGATCTATTGTATCTTCTAAAGTTCGCACAAACTTCATTCAAGTCAGATCAATTACACTTCGCTGGATACATATGTACCTAGGTACACTAACGTCAACCCAATACACCTGCACATTCAACGCACCAGTTTACATGTGCTGGTGCAGCACTCGAAAGACCAAATCCAATTCATTCATACCCAGGTGGGGGTACCTTGGTACGTGGTGATATCATGAAATAGCAACATCCAGTACCATCCATTTGGCGAGGATTGAATGAATGGAATAATTTGCCATCCCCAGCTACATATTTAATTCAATTCCAATGTTCATGTCCTTTAGTCGGGGTGGGCTTTTGAACGAAGTTTCTAACGAGAAAACCTGTCAGCCAGCCACCTGCAACAATTCATCTCCTACCCACTGGAATCTGAGCTCAGAGGAAACTCAACTTTGCATTTAGTCAGATGTCTGCACGTGGCCAGGTCACCTTAGCACTTCTAACTTGTCTGCCTTTCTCGTTTGTGAAAGTCTTCCACGCACTGTATGCATACCAATTTGTACTATTGTGGTCGTGACCGATTATCCGACATCTGGAGCGCCTTTAAAATAAATTTGAATGTCCCAGAGCCTGGAAACCTGGGAATTGGCAATCATAAAAAGAAAGTCACAGTCTCAGCGGCTGTTCGGCCTCATGCAGGTGCAAATCTGTGCTAATATTTAATGGGCGTAACCTGAGCTCGTGTGTGACAGTACCTAGGTGTGAATAAAGCCATGACAATTATGTCAGAGCTTATATGAAAGACAATAATTGACCTGAGGTGCATGCAGGTCACACCTGTAGACAAGTGACCACCACAGTGGACTTCAGGAAGCTGCCCCGTCACGGAAACCAGGACATCTGGAAATCAAGACAGCATCTCGTTAAGCGACGGTCCTTAAACGGACACCGGCCTGCTTTTTTTTTTTTGCCTTTCTTTTTCTTACTTTGTTTCAAATTTTTTTTCTTTTTTTTTTTCAAAGAAGAAATCCATGCTTTTTATTCCTGTTTTGGATTCATACCTAGATCGGCATCTGGATAAGGTTACTACAACGCACAAAGTTTCACGGACGTACGTATGGCAGAATTTGAGTCTCAAAATTATTTTATATTCTAGCTTGGGAACACTTGACTTTTCCTCGCCCCAGGTCTAACTACTTCACCACTCCCGAATCTCACCACCAGGTCCAATGAAGCCGGGGCTCACCCACGCTTTTGCATCCTTGGATAGAGCCCTGACCTGTTCCTCATCCACCTCGATACCAAGGCCCGGGCCGCTGAGAATGTTGATATAGCTATCGGTCACATTCCAGACCTCGGGGTTCTTGGTGTATGCTGTGAGATCCTGTGTGCCCGCGTTGTAGTGGATGCCCAGGCTCATCTCCTGGATGGCAAAGTTGGGGCTGGAGCAGTCAACCTGACAGTTCGCAGCCAGAGCGATAGGGCCGAGGGGACAGTGTGGTGCAAGAGCCACGTCATATGCCTCAGCCATAGCAGCGATGCGCTTCATCTCGGAGATACCGCCAACGTGAGAGATGTCTGGCTGGAGGATGTCGACGCAGCCTGCCTCCAGGAAGGGCCTAACGTCCCATCTGCTGTGGAGACGCTCACCCAGGGCAATGGGGACGCTGGTCTGTTCGGCGAGGGACTTGATACCCCCGATGTGTTCCGAGAGCAGGGGCTCCTCGATGAAGAGTGGCCGGTGCGGCTCGAGCAGCTTGATTAGCTGCTTGGCCATGGGTTTGTGGATTCGGCCGTGGAAATCAACACCGGCGTCCATGCCTAGCTCCTTGACGGCTTTGACCCGCTCTACGCAGGAGTCGAGAGCTGAGGGCGAGTCAAGCCAGCCCATGTCCTCTGTGGCATTCATCTTGACGCAGCTGAAACCTTGCGACTTTCGCGCTTTCCTATTCGTTCTGGTGTTAGGAACTTTAGAAGCCACAGACGAGGATGGCTTCGAGGGGGACTCACGCTTCTTCTGCAACGTTGCTTGGCCGGTTGCCTCCTATCCACGCGTACACCTTGAGCTTGTCACGCACCTTTCCTCCAAGCAACTGGTAGATTGGTACCCCGAGCTTACGGGCTGCTTACAAGTTAGCATCAATGATCCGCCACTGAGGGTTGACTGTTTGGCTTCTAAGTTGCGGCCCACCTTTCAAATCCCAAAGCGCAATGTCGATTCCGGCCAAAGCACTCATGAAGACCGGACCGCCTCGGTAAAAGGTAGTCCGCCATGACATCTGCCAGATATGCTCAATATCGTCGGCCTCGAAACCGTTGTATCGCTCGAACCAGGCATCCAGGCATCCTTCAACAGCCTGGGTGTGACCCTCAAGCGAGGCCTCTCCCCAACCAACATTGCCTGATTCGTCTGTGATTTTCACAAAGAGCCAGCGTGGTGGCACGCGGAAGTACTCCATAGTCGCTATTTTCCCCATCTTGATGTCCGCGTACAAAGAGACGCAGTTGAAGTGTTGTACAGTCTGCCGTGTGCTAGCAATTGCGTTATTCAATGTTCTCTGCCAGTTCAAAGGATGTAATTTGATTCAATGTTGAGTACCCCACGATGTTGTTAGTATGGGAGACCACAGGTTGGCATGCAGATGCAGTTAACGTGGAGAATACCTCGGTAATGGCTCAAGATCACCATGCCGGGGAGGCACGATGCATCATTCGAGTCTCCACCCGGAAAAGGTTCCTTCAATGCATGCGTTGTTAGTGCGTCGGAAAAGCGCGTTTGTGTGGGGCTCGGCCGCTCTGACATCTGGAGCGGGGCATTACGCCCAAGACACCAACCGGCCGCACGTCAACTCAGAGACTCTTGCCAAAAATTGTCGTGGAGGGAGCAAATGCCTGGAAATTGGAAGTCAGTGAATACAAGTAATTGCATGGTTGAGATCTTGTAACCGTAAACAAAGGCTACTTAGAAACCTATTCCTATTTTAAAGATCTTCGCATCCGCAAAGATTCTGTATGTAATATTCCAATACCTTATTTTGATAATATTATACTCAGAACTGAAAACTACAAGGACTACTTAGTCGAGATTGTCTCATTCAAAGTTATTTGGATATCTGAAGACTAAAACATAATTGATTCTACTTTCAAAGTTCTTTCAAGTCAACCGTAGGACCAGAGAGACCACCAGGACCTGAAATGCACCCGTGTCTCGGATTCTAAAGTTACTCCAGTCCACGAGCCTGCCTAGTCTTCTTCTTGAACTCAGCAACCGCCTTATCGAGGACCTCGGGCTTCGCGTCGCCGAAGATGTCAACGCCCAATCTCGCAGGCAAGTTGTACCGATGATCACGATCGAGCGAGTTGACCTTTTCGAAAACGTCCTTGGGCAGCTCAGAAACTACCGAAAAGTTAGTTTGAGGGTGCTCAGTGCTGTGGATTTGTCCTTGGCGTTCTAAGTCACTTGCCTTCCAGGTTCGACTTGATCCTTGACGGGGTAACAGATTTTGTGAGGACGACCACACCTCGCTGGACGATCCAGCTCAGTACGATCTGGGCAGGCGTCTTGCCGAGCTTCTCTGCTAATTGGATGATCACCGGGTCCTCGATGGCCCTGGTACTCTGTCAGCCGCCAACCTGTCCATGCCCAGGTGATGTCCCGCCCCCTCACCCCGCCCCAGGTCCGCGAAGAACTCACATAGGTAAGCCGTAGATGTTGTTACCGAGCGGGGAGTAGGCCTCGACAACAATGCCCTTTAGCCAAATCAGCATTGCTTTCCAGTACTATGTCTCTGGTGCTCAATGTCTCACCTTATCTTGACACCACTTGACCAGTTCGGGCTGTGCAAAGTAGGGATGGAGCTCTATCTGATTCGCGGCGGGCTTGATTTCAGCAGCGTCCCATATCTCACTGATCTTGGCGATGGAGAAGTTGGAGACGCCAATGGTTCTGATCTTTCCCTTCTTAACCAAGGCCTCCATGGCTCTCCATGTCTCGATGATCGGGACATCAATGACGTCTACGCCATATGTCTTCTCGTCGATGGGAAATCGCTCAGTGTCGCTGATGCGGCGGAACGACACGGGCCAGTGAATCTATAGACCGTGAGTTGGGGTCTATCAAGATGTGAGTTGGGGCCTCGTACAAGGTAAAGGTCCAGGTAGTCGGTCTGGAGATCCGCCAAACTCGTGTCGACAGCTCGTTCAACATCCTCACCCTTGTGGTGGGTGTTCCAGAGCTTGCTGGTCAACTAAACGTGGGACAATGGTGAGCAAAGCGCACAGAATTCTTTTCAGGCTCAGAGACCCGTTCAAGAGTGTCCACCTGGGCATATCTTACGAAGATCTCTTTGCGGGGCACACCAGACGCCTTGATACCCTCGCCCACCTCCTTCTCGTTGTCGTAGACGGCCGCGGCGTCGACATGGCGGTAACCTGACTTGAGGGCAAGCTCGACAGCATTTTTCACCTCGTTGGGCTTTGATTGCTGGCGTAGCAGTTAGCTTTGGCACTGCGCGCCTGTACAATAATGGTGGAGAACATACCCAAGTGCCTAACCCCACGGCGGGAACGCTAAGTCCATTATTGAGCTTGAAATGCTCAGCCAGTGTCGTGGAACCCATGATGTGCAATCTTGGATGTTTGGCGCAATTTTTTCCGTTACTTGCCTTCCAAGTTGCTGTATAGCTTCAATGTTCTAGAGTTGCATGTGGTGTTGCAAGAGCTCTAGAGTATACGACCACATGTGCAGTGTGAGGGGTCGTTGTCGTTTGAGCTGATGGCAGCAGCACAGTTCACTACGTGACGAAGTACGTGGTGGCCCTTCAACTATCGTCATCCTGCGTCGTTATCCGACCGGAAATGCCAAAGTGCATACCTGGTTAGATACTGCAGCAGAGATATCCGGGAAAGTGCATAAAATGGGGTGGCAGCCGAGGTCGGTCGCGGCAGGTCCGGCCGAAGCCGTGGGGTCACTGCACGCCGAGGAGCGGAGTCGCTCGGCACCGGCTGGCGTCGCTCGGCAGTCAATGGCCCGAACATTTCAAGTGACATACACATTGATGAGGAGGTAGCAAAGGCTTGATGAGAGAGCGTACACACAAACACAAACACACACACACACACACACGCGAAAAGAGACAACACGTTTCCCCAAGAAATAAGCAAACTCCGCCAGTCCGCCAGTCCGAGTCCAAAATGTCAGCCCCCGTCTCCAGCCCTCCAACCGGCGTCTTCGTCCCAGTGCCTACCTTTCTGAAGCCCGCCTCTGCATCGCAAGGCCTGCAGCCCAAGGTCGACGTCGAGACACAAGCCAAGCACTCAGTCTTCCTGGCCAAGAATGGCATCCGCGGTTTGGTGCTGCTTGGCTCAACGGGAGAGGCCATACACCTGAACAAGCAGGAGCGTTTCGACCTGATTGCCGGCTGCAGAAAGGGCCTCGACGATGCAGGCTTCCCCGACTACCCCATCATGGCCGGTGTGCTCACCAACGGCATCGATGAGACCCTAGAGTGGCTACATGACTACGCCAAGGCCGGTGCACAATGGGGTCTTGTGCTGGTCCCGGGTTACTTTGGCGCAGCAGGCTCGCAGGCCAACATCCAGGAGTGGTACACCATCATTGCAGACAACAGCCCCATTCCCATCCTGGTGTGAGTAGGGCTTCACAAGACCTGCACCAGGGTTGACTTGCTTGGAACATTTGAATTTTACTGACCAGCAATGCAGATACAACTACCCGGGCGTCACAAACAACGTCCTCGTAACTCCCGAGACTTACTCGGCTCTGGCTCAGCACCCAAAGATCGTGGGATGCAAGATGTATGTGGGCTCACCTCCCTGCATGCATGCTTGCACGAATCTCGAGGGACCACTTACGCTGACCGATGTACCAGGTCCCATGGCAATGCATCTTGGCACGTCCAAGTATCTCTCGACCCAGCAATCGACCACACCAAGTTCCGAGTTTACAGCGGGTACGGCCAGCAACTTGGTCCCATCGTGTTCTTCGGAGCAGCTGGAGTCATTGACGGCCTGGCAGCTATTTACCCCAAGACTGTGTCTCGGTTGATGGATCTTTCAGAGAAGAGGCCGATCGACCCAGACACGCTAGCCGAGGTACAGAGGCTGCAGTACGCGGTGAGCAAAGCAGAAGAGTACATCGGCAAGACTGGCATTGTGGGTATCAAGGAGGCCGTTTACCGTGTCACTGGCATGGGCACTCTGGAGGGCGGCAGGCTACCCTTGAAGGGTAAATTGGCGGATGGAGAGTGGGAAAAGTTGCGCAAGCTATATCTCGCTGATGTCGAGGCGTCGGAGAAAAGCCTTTAAATTCGCATTGCCAATGCCTGAGACGATTTAAAGGAAGCATTGGAAAGTCACAAGCGACAGGATTCTTTCAACATTAGCCCCATAGTCAGTGCTGCAACGCCGTCAACTGATACTCAAGTAATGGCATTTGCAAGCCATAGACATCCGCAAGTAAGGTACTTGAGTATATGCGCATCAACAAGGTCGAACCGATGACAAAGTGGTTTTCTGTTGTTTTCTGAGCTCGGCAACCTTGACTAATCTAGACTGTTGTTCTATAGACAGGTATGTGCTCCACGCAAGCCGGGGCTCCAGACTCCCTGGGTATCTAAACTCGCAGAGGAAAAGGGGTTCCTGGAGAGAAGATGCACATCCCTTCCTCCACCTTCCTTCCCCCTATTCATCCTCTACCCTCCTACGCCAAGTTTCTCCGTTACATTTCTCATCTAACTTTCCCGTTCAAAGATACAACCAGAGGATGAAAATGCTACTACAAGCTACAGCAGGCTGTCAAAAGTCTATGCTCGCACGAAATTTCAAATCTTAAAATCTAAACAAGTTACGCGATATACAGCCCCACACAAGCTAAAACATACTCAATAAAACCTAATGTAATACTATCCTTATTAAATCTAAGCTCAAATTTTCAGAATTTTAAATATCGTATATTTTAATACTAAAAAAACTAAGTATATTATAAAACTAGTAGTAGCTTTACTAACTACTAGATTCTAGAGGTATATAATTAATTAATTTAATAATTAGTTAGTACTACTTAGTAGCTAGCTATTATAACTTAGTTAGTAAAACTCTATAGTATAATTAAGCGCTTTAGCGCTTTAGTAAAGAATGTTTAACGTATAAGAAATATAATACTTAATAACTCGTTATACTACTTATTTTATATATATATGTAAAACTACCTAATATTAATTAATACCTAACTACTTATAAATTATTAGAGTTACTAGTTTTCTATTAAAGATAATAAATCAAATATAAATATATATAACTATTATAGCTTTTAAAAGGTAATCTACTTATAAATACTAATAGTAACTTTTTTAACTTCTTAACTTTAAACCTTTTTAATAACTTAATATAAATACTTCTTTCTAGTATAAACTTTATAAGTAATAATATCTTCTTATAACTACCTAATAAATATAAGGTTATTAATACTTATAGTAGCTTTTTAGACTTATTAACTAACTGTTTTATAAATATTTACTTATTACACTTTACTTAAGTAGTGTAATTCTTACTCTAAAAATAACCTAAAAGTATATAGTCTCTTTATATAATAGTAAACGATTAAAGACCTAGCGTTTATAAATGATATAGTATTTTAAAGCTTATCTAAATATATAGCTATAGCTTTATACTATATAGATAAGGCTAGGAAGCCTTACTCCTAACGGTAGTATTAACTAAAATCATTGCTATAAGTAGCCTAAGAGCTAATAAGTCGTAAAGTAGTTATATAGCAAGGTATAAAAAATAAAATAAAGGTACTATTTAAAGAAACCTTGTAAAAGAAATCTAAGCTAAAGGCTTTTCCGATTACTTTTAATATATATAACTATATAGACCTTTAAAAAGAAATTAACTCTAAGAAAAAGAAGTCTAACACGTTATAAGACATTATATAGAAGGTAACCTAGCACCCGTAGTCTTTATCTAAGCTAAAAGCTAACTTTAAAAAGAGCTAAAATGTAATTTCTTATAAACTACGACGTTATATTTCGCGAGAAGAATACTATACCCTCGGAAGAAGTAATACTTAAGGTAAGGAAGCTTTATTATATATTTTAATACTCTATTTAAATATTTATCTACAGGCTTTATAATATTCGTTAAGAGATATTTACGTATAAAGTAATTTATAACTTTAACTTAATTAATTAAAAGATTCTTCAAGACTTTTACTACTACCTTAGCTACTACGAGTAAAGATTTGTTAAAAGGCTATTTGAAATTCTTAAAAAACGATAAAATAAAGATAACGGTAAAAGTTATAAACTATTATAAACGGTAATTAGTTACTCTAAAGTAAATAATAAAGAAAAGGATAATAGGTTACTAAAGCGTAAGAATAAGATAAATATAAAAATATTCAAGTTTTTTATAAAAGTTATAAGCTATTATAAAGAGATTTTATAGCTAAGTAGCTAAATAAAAATAAAGTAGGTAGAAAGGGACTTTCGAGTAAGTAGTTAAATATAGTATAATAAACGTATTTATCTCTTAATAGTTACGTTTATGATTTATTAATACCCTAAAAGCGTATAGTTCCTTAATATATAGTAGGCTCGTGAAAAGAAAAAACTAGATGAAATTTTATTAATTTCTTTTATCTACTATTATAATATTTATACGTCTATATAATATCGCTTAACCGCTATATAAATGTATTTAATTTAATATTTACCTTAATACTATTAGTATTAATAAATTAATTTAATTTATCTATACGGAATACGTAGTATTTTAGCTATAGACTTAGATAACTACTATAATATACTATAGCATTAAGTTAATTAACGTATTACTTATCTTTTAACTAAAATTCCCGTAGCTTTTCAAAAATCGTCTTCAAGAATTTCTACAGTAGTTTACCTATCTTTAGAAGGCTTAAAGGCTTAGAGTAATGATTTACAACTGTGTCCTTTTAGTAAATAGTAGAAGATTTTAACAGGATTTAATTTAAGTAAGTATAATAGTTGCTTAAGAATATATTTAACTTTTTTTAAAAATAAGTAATTTATAGGCTATACTATATATATAGATATATTATCTAATGCTAAAATAATATTATAAGGTACTCCTTATACTATATTAGATTTTAACCTAATATATTTAAGATTTGCTTACGTTTTTACACTAAGCTTATATATATCTAGAATTTATTTTTAGACTCATTAAAATTAGAAACTTTAGATATAAAAAGTTAATAATAACGTTCCTTTGCCTTTTTACTCTAAACTTAATTACTTTTCTTTAAACTATTATTTAAACTATTATTTATTTATTTCTTTACTTATATAGCTATTAAGAAGAAATTGAAAGCTATTAAATAATATATAACTATAACTTATAGAATTAGTAAAAGTACTAAAGGGAAATAGTCTAGTATTATATAGAATTTGTAATAATATAAGCTTGTAGCTCGATTCCCGATTAAATTAGGCCTTTTTTATAGTTATTATAGTTTAAACTAGATTAAGTTTAAAGTTACATAGTTTTATCCGATCTTAAGTCTATACTAATTATAAACTATACTAAATTAGGATCTAGTTCTAACTAAGACTTTATAACTATAAACTAAACTTAGTTAGACTAAAAACTATAGACTAAATTTTTAACCCTAGGTATAGTAGTTATAGAAAAATCGTGCTTTTTAAGTCGCGTCTAGCGTTTTTTTTATAGACTTACTATAGTAGTAAACGCTTGAAAACCTAGTGTTTATAAATAAATATAATGTTAAAAGCTTATCTAGGTATAAAGCTCTAACCTTATACTATGTAAATAAGGTTAAGGAGTATTACTTCTAATAGTAATATTACTAGTTGTAAATAATCGTTTGTTAGGGTATGTCTAACACCTACGCAACGGTGCATAGATAATACGACGTTGCGGAAACTTATTCCAATGTATTTCGAATCTATAGGTTCTATTACATGAAAGTAGTCTCAAACAACCCCAGGAAAAGAAATGTCTAACTGTAGTACTCCAATAGCCAGCTCCTGAGATCCCCTATGGTCGGATATTCGAGGAACAGGCTGCCCGAGACAGCGATGCCGAGCTCTTCACGGAACTTCTCCGAAATCACCAAGCTCATCAGACTGTCAATACCAAGCTCGGCGAAGCTGGCGCCGTCATCAAAGTCTGTCGTGTCAAGACCCGCCTCTCTAGCAATCAGAGACACAGCTTTGGCCGCGATGCTGTCTGTGTCGCCGATTTGGACTGTCATGGCTGGTGCCGGCGCCGACGGGACAGGCGCCGGGGTAGAGATGACAACGGTGGGTCGAACATCGTCCTTCTCTGGCAACACAGGAATGGTTGTTGTGATGACAGTTGTGGACAGCTTCGCTGGCGCCACGACAGCTTCTCGGATAGCCACAGGTGCTTTCTTTACAGGTGCCGCCGGCGCAGCCGCAGCGACGTCGTCGGGGGCCGAGAAGAAACGGTTGAGGAGGATGCGCGGGTACTGGCGGAACTGGATGCCTGCAACGAGACCAATGACGGCATCGTCCTGTAGCACGTAGACATCTCCCAGGTAGACCGTCGGGTCCTGGGCCGTGGGGATCATCTTGACGTAGGAGCGGTACGACGCCCCGGCGACAAGCGGCTTGACAAATCGCATCGACTGCCATCCCGGCGTCACACTGTACTTGGCCTCGGTATCCACGGCATCCGACACGTTCATGACGAAGCCCGCAAGGTGCGCCACCGAATCGATAAAGTACGGCGGCACCGTCCAGCTGCCCGCGGCCTCGGTCGTGAGCCTCACGTCGGCGAATGCCTCGAGCCCGTCCACAACCACGGACTGCATCCCGCGGTATTTGGGCGCGTAGTCGACCAGGTTCCTGGCGAACAGGCGGTAGGCCATGGCGTGCGAGAAGCGGTTGGTCGTGGCGTGGTGGGCGGCGGCGGCGGCCTCGAGCGCTTGGATGCGCCCGAGGACGAGGTGGGTGTATGGGACCCAGGACTCCAGCCATGCCGTGGGGTTGCCAAAGTGGACCTTGGCGGTGGCGAAGGGCTCTTGGTCGTGGGCAACGCCTGTAGAGCGGCTTATGTTTTCCCAGGTCAGAGTTGCTGTGGCGGTTCCGATGTCCTCGGTGGAGATGGTGACCTGGAACAACTGGGAGGCCTTGGTGTTCTTCTGTGCCACCAAGCCTTTGGTGACCTGCAAATCCGTCATGTTGATTGATGCAGGGCTGCATTTGGCACCCGGCACAAGCTTCTCGTACAGGTAAGAGCCCAGGGTGTAGGCAATGTCTGCGTGGATCGACTAGAAAAACATTGTGTGGTCAGCAGTTGAGGGAAAGCTACCGGTAGAGCAAGAAATGCGCAAACAGAGGGACTTTAGCAGGGGCTGCTTACCGATGTGACGACACCGCACCCATTCATCTTGTGGCCATAGGCTGCGGCCAAGAGGTCTTTCTCCATGAGATCGGACTGCATGACAACCTTGCCGGCGCGGCCATCAAAGCTTTCCTCGACTATGCCCTGTACGGACGAGGTCTTCAAGTCTGAGATGGGCGCGGGAGGAAGAGCAGGCAACTGAGCCTCATTGGCGGCGGCGGCCTTCTTTTGCGCATCATAGTACGTATTGCCCTTGGTCAACGCCCAGTCGCCCTTGTACATGATCCAATAGTTCTTGTAGTTCCAAGCATAGGTCGGCAGGTCCAGCAAACGCAGGCCAGCCTCGAACGGGCGGTGGAACTCTTGCCAGTCGACAGACGCACCGGCACTGTGCAGCAAGGCCAACGCCTGTGTCATGGTCGCCCAGTTGTCCTCGTCGCGGCGGAGCGAGGGCACTGCGGCGCCCACGGCGGGCAGCGTCGCCTTGACAAAGTTGACGCACACGGGGTGGGGGCCAATCTCGACCCAGAGCGTGCCGCTGTCGACGACGGAGAGGCCGGCGGCCTTGTCCAGGGCGCCGACGTAGTCGACGCACTCGCGCGTGGCGCGCCGCATGTACTGCGCGTTCAGCGTCTTCTCGTCGAACACGACCTTGCCCAGCAGGGGCGAGATGACGGGGAGCTTGGGCGCCTGGAAGATGACGCTGGACTCGGTCAGGCTTTCGAACTCGCCGAGGATGGGGTCTGTCTGCGACGAATGGAAGGCATAGGGGACGTCCAGCATGATGCACTTGAACCCGGCTGCCTGCAACGGCGCCTGCACTGCTTCCAGGTCGTCCGACGGCCCGCTCAGTACCGTCTCCTTGGGCCCGTTGATGCAGGCGACCTCGTACGGCATTCCGATGGCTATCCTCTTGATCTCGGCCAGCGGCGCCCTGACGGCCATCATCTTGTGCGTGCCTGGCTTGACCTGCGCCTCTAGCAGCTTGGCCCTCTGCCCGGCAAGATAGATGGCATCGCTCGCCGAGAGCACGCCGGCTACGTAGAAGGCGGCGTACTCGCCGAGGCTGTGGCCGATGACGACGTTGGGCTCGACGCCGAGGGAGGCCCAGTACTTGGCCAGCGCAATCTCGACTGCCACAAGGGCGATCTGGGTGCTGACGGCAGAATGCGCATGGTCCTTTGGAAAGCTACCATCGATCACGGGCAAGAAGGAGGGGAAGCCATGGGCCTGGGCCAGGAAGTCGAGGTGGAGCATCTCCTTGCGGAAGGTCGGCTCGTGGTGGAAGAGCTGCATGTTCATGGACTTGTGCGATGCCCCCTGGCCGGTGAAGGCAAAGGCGATCAGAGGCTGCGAGGTCGGGATGGGTTTGTGCGAGTCGGTCGAGCCGAGCAACGCCGTCAGTTTCTTGCGGACCTGCGTCGTGTCTGAGCCCGTGACCGTGATGCGCTGGTTATAGTGGCTTCGTCGAGCTGTCGTTGTGTATGCCAGATCCGCCAAGGAGATGTCGGCATGGGTGTCGAGGTAGTCAGCGAGGCGTTGGATATTGCCCTCGAGCGAGGCCTTGCTCTTGGCCGACACCGCCACAGCATGCACCGGCCTGGGGTCTCTCTCGGAGGCAGCAATAGCCTTGGGAACCGGCGGCTCCTCCAGCATGATCGAGGTGTTGCCACCGGCTGCGCTGAAGTTGTTCACGACAGCGATACGCTTGCGGTCTTGCTCCCACGGCCACGCCTGCTTTGTGGTGGGGATGCGGACATTGCGCTTCACCAAGTCCTGGGGCAGGGCAGGATTCAAGCTGCTCTTGATACCCACGTGTGGCGGGATCACTCCTTTCTGGAACATCAGAAGCACCTTAACCATGGCCGTGACGCCGGCAACGGCTTCGCCGTGGCCCACGTTTGACTTGACAGCGCCGACATAGAGAGGCTGCCGGGAAGTGCGCCACTTTGGCCCTGCCGGAGCGAAGGCGGCCGTGACAGATTTCATTTCCTCCTTATCGCCCGCCTGCGTCCCCGTCCCGTGCATCTCGACGTAGCTCACATCGAGGGGATCGACTCCGGCTGAGCGCGCCACCTGCCTGGTAAGCATCGCTTGCGCGCCAGCGTGGGGGTGTGTGATAGATACTGCATCTGCCGAGTGGTTCGTCGCGGCCCCAAGAATCACGCCCAGAATGTTGTCGTTGTCCGCCACAGCATCTTCCAGACGCTTCATGACAATAGATCCGATGCCATCAGCACGGCAGTAGCCATCAGCATCAGTATCCCACGTCTTACACGCGTTGGGTGTTTTGCTGAGGAAGTGGCCGTGGCTTAGGCCGGCGAAGGCGTCCGAGTTGGTGAGAATGTTCATCCCGCCGGCCACGGCCATATCGGTGTCCCCATTCCACAGCGAGGTGCAGGCTGTCTGGATGGTTGCCAGGCTTGATGAACAGGCAGTGTCAATACTGTAGCTGGGTCCAGAGAACTTGAAGAAGTAGTTGATACGTCCTGGTCCGAAAGCACGACAGCCGCCGGGGATAAAATAGGTGCTAATTTCCTGTGCTGTATTAACCTCGCGATAATCGTCGCTCGCCTGGCCGTAGAAAGTCCCAATGCGGTGGAGGTTGGAAGCGGGCGTTCTCCCAGCAACATATCCCGCCCTCTCCAAGGCTTCATAAGCAGTCAGGAGCGCAAGCCGTTGCATTGGGTCTGTTTGCTGTGCTTCCCGGGGCGACATGTTGAAGAAGGGTGCGTCGAACAAGCCAGGCTCGTCGATAAAACACCCGTAAGGGGTGTGGCTGGCATTGACCGCTTTCCCGGCTGGATCGTAATGCGAATCAACGTCAAAGCGGTCCGCGGGGATCTTGCGGTGAACGTCTAGGCCATTCTCTAGAAGCTCCCAGAACTTTTCAGTATCGTTGGCTCCTCCAGGCATTCTGCACGACATGCCAACAATGGCGATCTTGGCCTTGCTGGTGCCTCCGGGGACGCCGTTGGAGGGATCGGCGGCCGCGGTGAGGGAAGGGATGAGCTCCTGTACTGTGACATGCAGGTTGGGCCTGTCTGTGGCAAACCTCGTCATCAGGTCGTGGATGGGGAGAGAGTTGCGGAAGACAACGACTTCAAAC
Source organism: Diaporthe helianthi (assembly GCA_001702395.2). Taxonomy (NCBI): domain Eukaryota; kingdom Fungi; phylum Ascomycota; class Sordariomycetes; order Diaporthales; family Diaporthaceae; genus Diaporthe; species Diaporthe helianthi. The sequence continues at coordinate 14,370 of MAVT02000252.1, read as the reverse complement.
TCCGAGGTAAGGGTCTCGTTGGCCTGCTGCACGAGGGACTCCACAGCCGTGTCCCAGAGGATCTTGCCTGTCAGGATCTCAGTCAAGATCTGCTCGAACAACTCGCGCGCACTGGTGGCCGAGAAGCGTTGGCCTGTTGAGGGAGCCAGTGCACGCAGAAGGACTGGAGAGGCTGCAGCTCTGGCGTCCAACTTTTGGAGCGCAGGGGAGTCGCCGACAATCTCGCGCACATCATCTTGTGTGTAGATGTGTTCCGCATGGCACAGTCCTCCGTAGACGGGCAGGTTGATGATCTTGCGGCCGCGAAAGAATTCCGAGACACGGAAAAGGCGTTTTAGTCTGGAGGGGGGTCCGCTGACGGTCACAGAGCTGCGGCTATAGGCGCTGATGAATACCTTGCTGGTCTTTGGTGTTTTCTGTGCATACCGGTAGTGTGTCAGTTGGATTCAAGGCTTCAATTTGTACTGCCTACCTAGGTACCTGGGTAGGTGGGTTAAGACTAACATTCTTGTTGTGAAAGCTGTCGAGCTCACTCTGTACATCGTCGACTACCACGTCGGCCACGACCGAGGCCCAGGACTCGGGAGGGGACGCCGGGTCTTGAGGCTCGAGGTTCTGCGATTTACGACCCACCAAGACCCCGAGGCGGAAGGCGAGACGAACAACTTCAGCGCCAGGGACGGCGAGGTCCGAAACGTTGGTAGACAGCGACACGGCTGGTGTGGCGAGCAAACCAAGGCCCAGACCTGCCAGCGCCGTATTGGCAGCGTTGAAGTCATAGTTCTCTGGGTGGTCCTCGTAGTGCCTACAGTTGAGGTTAGCGAAATGTGGAGGAAGTAACTCGCGGAGGGACATCTGGAAGCTGTGAATGTGATAAAGGCTGTCGTACTTGATTAGTGTACCTAGCTGGACCGCAATGAGAAGCACACCATCGATGGATGCCGCAAGAGGCCCCTTTCGGAGGTCGGCATGGTCTACAAAGTCGAGGATGACACTGAATGGTGGTACAATAGAGCGGAGGGATGTCGGAAGGAGTCGTACTTCTGCTCGAATCGCTTCGGTGGCCTCGTCGAGAAATCGGGCAAGGACGGGATACCGCCGCTGTTTGCTGAACAGGTGCAGGTGGCGAGTTAATGAGGCCAGGTCATCGTGAGGAAACTCATTGCTAAGGTAAAGCAGCTTCATCTTCGAGTACTCGTCCAACGAGTCGGCAGTCACGGGGGTCATTGACATCTCGGCTGGCAATTCTCGCACTGAGAACTGCTCTGAAGATGATTGATTTGATGACACACTGAGAACCTTGGAATTGGGGCGAGGAGAATGGCCTCAAATATCTATACTTCTTGAGGACGTCCAACTTCAATTATCTTGAGGTTGTGGAAACAATCAATCGGCTTCATCATGTTCGGCAGGCTCAGGCAGCAGGCTGCACATGCTCCGCTGAGAACCCCGTCTTACTCATCTTCCAAGGTTCGCATTTGGCATACCATCTCGCCGACCATAATTCTCGGCCTCAACTATCGGTGACCCGCGTGTCCTTTCCGTCCACATTCAGCTGTACAGAAAAAAGGGCTGTGTGTCGATGGCCTGGCTGGTACAAAGCCTGTAAACCCGGATTCCGATGTCAGCGGTAGGATCAATCGTGCAGGCTAAAGAGGGGCCGGTAGGGTTCCAAGGTTGATAGACAGAAGCCACATGTCGGGGATTAGGAAGAGTGTCGGAGTTCCCAACGATACATTGGAATCCTGACGCCTTACCAATCGAATTTCACAATTCATTATCTTGCGTTGGGCGTTAATTATGTGAGTCTGACAAGTCCGAACGTGCTGGTTCGGGCTGCCTGAACACATGGATGTGTTCGCCGAGGCCCCCCCCCAACTTAGAACTCTAGCTGTGGGTCTAGATCAGTGATATTCCAGTGCACTGGCTGCCAGACAATTTTTGAGTTGCTTCGAGTTGCTTCGAGTTGCTTTTCTTGCACTTGAGCATATCATTCGCAAAAATGGTTGGTGTTGGCGGCTACCAGCAAATCAACAAGGCTTTCAATGTTTGTGCCTTTGAGGATTACCTCGCAACACAGCAAAAAAGCCTGCCTCGCCTGAAAAATGTCGAGCAAATCACCCCCCGAGTGATTCGGATCCTTGGACAAAATCCTGGAAAGGTGAGATTTGTCCGAATAGAACATCCTCAATGTTAGACGTTGGGTGTTTAACAGAGACAACAACTGATTAGTTCATCGGCAGTTCACCCTCCAAGGGACCAACACATATATCGTCGGCACCGGTCCATCAAGACTGCTCATCGACACGGCACAGGGAATACCCGAATGGGCCGACATTATCGCTAAAACACTAAGAGAGCTCGGTATCACCCTATCTCACGTCCTCCTCACCCACTGGCACGGCGACCACACAGGCGGGGTGCCGGACCTACTGCGCCTGTACCCCCACCTATCCGAAGCCATCTACAAGAACAGCCCGGCCAGAGATCAGCTCCCCATCCTCGATGGCCAGCTATTCGAAGTCGAGGGCGCCACCATCCGTGCCTTCCACAGCCCCGGCCACTCGCATGATCACATGTGCTTCATCCTCGAGGACGAGAACGCCATGTTCACCGGCGACAATATCCTCGGCCACGGTACCAGCGCGGTGGAGAACCTCGGGTTGCTCATGACGACGTGGCGACATATGCTCACGCAGGAGTGCAAATTGGGGTACCCGGCACATGGGGCCGTGGTGCCCAACCTGCCTCTCAAAATTAAAGGGGAACTCGCCGGCAAGACGAGACGGGAGAGGCAGGTGTTGGAGACGCTCCGTTCCCTAAGGAAGGATGGCGGCGCGAGAGGTAAGCGGGCCACCATTACCGTCAAGCAGCTCGTCCTCATGATGCACGGCGAAGCAGTCAACGAGGAGGTGAGAATAATGGCCTTGGAGCCCTTCATGGAAGAGGTTTTGCGGAAGTTGGCCGAGGATGGCCAGGTGGGTTTCGAGATGCGCGGCGGGGAGAAGAAATGGTTTGGACTGTTGAATTAGAATGTAACAGCAACCCTTGCACCAGTTGACTCCTTGGGCCATCGATCCTCAGTTAAAGTTTAGTTGATGTTTTGATTTCCTTGGGTACCAAAGATCTAGTAACTTATAAATATTCAATTACCAAGAATTTCAAGCCACTGATCGCGCCCTGTCATTGATTATATGCCTCTATAATGTTTTACTTCCTTACCCTCTACCTAGGTAGGTACATATCTGGAAACCTCATTTCTGTATTGCCGACTCCATTCCAAGATCCGAAATACTATCTACATTCATTGCTTAAGTTAAACAAAGTGATCATGGCTGGATTCAGAATACCTAGGTATAGGAGTGTATGATAACTGGCCATGCACATGTGTAGTAGCTCGGGGTCAACTGGTCCAAACCATGTAGGTCCATTTACAGCAGTGCACACTTTCATGGGGGGGGGGGGGAAGGTCTTCCATTGCTATAGATATGCATGTGCCAAACTTTTTCCAATCTCCAATACACTATAGGTACTCAGGGGGTGTGAAGTAGGTTTTTCTTGTTTTTCTTTTTTACAACCTCGATCATAGCTTCACACCCCCACCCCCCACCTTGTACTTTTCTTAATTCTTTTCGTGAACATCAACAGGTGAATCATACTAAAGACAGCGTGTTCCTCTTGGTAGAGGGATTACTCTAGTGAAAACATTCTATTTACGTATTGTCTCTAATTGACCAACCGTGATAGTCTTGGAATATTCCGCTTCGATTATTCTAAAGCTACCAATACTTTCCCGATTCAAGATCCCCCATCAACACCAATCACCTTGCCATTGACCCATTCACCCTCCTTGCTAGCCAGGAACACGGCGGTGTGTGCCACGTCGATAGGATAACCGTTCCGATGGAGGGGGGATGCATGTGCCGCCATCTTCATTTGATGTTAGCAACCACGTAACGACTTGAAGATTCCAGGTCTGATCACTCACTTCCTGGAGCTGCTCTGCCGAGTATTTCTCTCCACCGGGGATGTAGTGCTGAGCAACATCGTGGAACATATCAGTCACAGTACCTCCGGGGGCAACGGCGTTGACTGTGATTTTCTTTTTGCCACAGTCGATTGCTAGGACCTTGACGAAAGACTCGATAGCCCCCTTGGAGCCCGAGTAGACCGAGTGGCGCGGAACGGCGAATGAACGTGCCGTGTTGGAGCTCATGAGGATGATGCGTCCGCCCTCGTTCAGATTCTTGTAGGCCTCTCGGGCTACAAAGAACTGGCCGCGCGTGTTGATGGTGAAGACACGATCAAACTCTTCCTGCCCGGGTGTTAGCCAAATTTTCGAATGCCGTTGACATCCACCCCTCCTGAAGTCCCCAAAGAACGTTGACCCCAGCTCACCTCGGTGACCTCCTCGAGATGGCCAAACGACACCACGCCGGCGTTGGAGCACACGACATCCAAGCGGCCCCAGACCTTGACCGCCTCTTCGAACAGCTTGACCGTCTGAGACACCTGGCTGACATCGGCCTGGAGAGCCACGGCCTCGGTTCCCAGCTTCTTGATGTCCTCGACGAGCTTCAGTGCCGGGGCCTCGGACTTTGCATAGTTGACAATGACTTTTGCGCCCGCGCGGCCGAGCTCTGTGGCTATGGCTGCACCGATTCCGCGGCCAGAACCCGTTACAAGGGCGACCTTGCCATCGAGGCGGAAGGGGATGTGAGGTGCGGCTGTGGAACCCATTGCAAATTCTCGGTCTAGGATAATGATGAAGTGGCTTGATGGAGATACTGGGTAGTGGTTGGGTTTGAAAGATCTACCTGCCCAGGTGGGTAGTACTGTGCATCATATTATATGGTGATTCTATTTACATCTTTCAAAATATTCGAAGCGAGGTGGAAGAGGGCTCAATCCGGATGCGTGGTCCCTGAACAGTTCCGAGATGTTTTCCGGACTTTCGAACTTCTCATCTGTCCGTATCTGTCCGCATCGGCCTGCGTGCAGTCACCGCCTGCATTTTGACTGAGGCGCCAGGGCTTTCTGTAAGGATACATGTTACATACGAGCTTACTAGGCATGTTCAGAGTCGGTGTCCGAGGTAGAGGGCACATAGAGGGTCCGACGTCTTTTATCGGGAAGGATTTGCGTAAGCAGGCTACCTACCCTGAGGTATACAGATCGGGGAACAAGACAAACCTCAAATAATCAACGAATTAATCGGGTTGCCGGAGATCTGTGTCTTACGGCCGGATTGACTTTTTTCTTTCTTTTTTCGTCAGTTACCCTTGAAACACTTAATGGTTTCTGTTTGGTTCCAAGCAGCGCATACCACGACGGCGCCAAAGTGTCCTGAAGTCGACGACAGCACTGGAGCCGCACCAATCCAGCCCCCTGACCTTTGCCAAGCACAATGTCGTCGTCGCCGCAACCAGCACCCGAGGACGTTATCGCATGTCAAGCTGCCCTCTATGAATGGGCCGAGAGCTTCGATACCAAGGTATTCGTGACATTTCTTTTTCCGAAGTGGGGCGGCAGCTGATACAACCGCGGCAGGACTGGGACCGTCTGCGTGCGAATCTCGCGCCCAAGCTACGGGTAGACTATCGCCACGTCATGGGCAAAATCTGGGAGGAGATGCCGGCCGATGACTTTATTCCGCTGGCCTCCAATCCACACTTCCTGGGAAACCCGCTGCTGAAGACACAGCATTTTATCGGCGCGTCCCGCTGGGAGGAGACGTCGGAGGACCGCATCACCGGCCGCCACCAGGTGCGAGTGGCGCACCAGCGGTACGCGGATGTCGAGTTGAAGGAAGTTGATGTGAAGGGACATGCTCACGGGGGAGCAACGACCTGGTATCAGAAGGTGGACGGCGTGTGGAAATTCGCTGGTCTGTGTCCAGACATTAGATGGTCCGAGTACAACTACGACGAGGTTTTCAAGCATGAGTAGATCGAGTTTGAAACATTGAGACTTCCATAAAGACTTCCTTTTAGTAGACTATCTTATTAAATGTGCACGAGTATCTATATAAAGACTTGCTTGGAACCTGGATAAGAACTGGGTTTGTTCTTCTCAAGCTTCTGGGAGACGTAGGAGAACTGGGGGAACTTGAATAACGTTACCACAAAGTTTAAGAATACTACAAACACGTACGTAATCACACTAACAAATCAGGCGGAATGGGGATTCGGACCGTGGCTTTGAAAACCCAGTAGTACTTGTTGTAAATGCTAGCTGTTTGACAATAATACAAAACACCAGTGCCCACTCCAACAAAGTCCAACTAAGCCGGCCCTGTCGACGGCAGGTAGTTATGAAGCCAGGGGAAAAAGTGCCTCAACAAACCCGCGAGAATACACATCGGCGTTCCCGGGGGAAACTTGGCACCCCCATTTGTATTGACGACGCTAACGTTCTGCATATCGTACTCTCCGTCAGGCTGATCAGCAGCCTCGATCATAGCGGCCGCCAGGTCGAGGTACGAGATGAACGACTCTTGCCTGTCGAGGCTCAGCTTGTGGCCGCGCTGCACGTCGATCGAGAGCCCGCCGGGCTTGATGTAGATGGTCGTCAGCCAGTCCTCCTCGGCCCGCAGCATGCGCTCCGCGGCCTTGAGGTCATCGTACACGTGCGACGCCGCCGCCTTCATGATGGGCTTGAACCAGCCCGGCATGTCGCGGTTGAGCTTCTCGTCGATGGTGGCGGACGACAGCAGCAGGATTTTGGGCAGGCGCGCGCCGTGGGGCTCCTGCTCCTCCTCCCGCAGCCTCTTCAGCGCGCGGATGATGGTCGTCACCGAGTCCTGCGACATCTGGCAGCCGGGGACGTTGTCGTTGGTCGTGATGACCAGGAAGACGGCCTTGCAGCCGCGGAGGCAGTTGACAAAGAGGTCCACATCGTGGATGCTGCCCTCGAAGACGGAGACGCGCTTGTTGTCCACCACGATTGGGAGTTGATTTGTGAGCTTGGTTTTGTTGCGGCAGTAGGCGTGGACTTTGCCGTTGGGCTGTTGAAGGATGAGGTCTATGAGCGACTTGCCCGTGTTGCCCGTCGCACCAAGAACAGCGTATGTCGCCATTCTGAAGTTTCTGCGTAGGAGGAGGAGTGAGCTGGATTTTTGAGGTTGCTCAATCTGAGTCGTTTGAATTAAGTCATCCAGATTATTTCCCACTTGCGCTGTTCAAATTAAGGGGAAAGAAAGTAAACATGTACCTAGGTAGTCTATTTGAGTAAGAATACCGTGGTCCTATGAGCCGGGAATCGGACAAGATCCGATGTCCCAACACCGAAGCAGTGTTCCACATGTCGGTGTCCGATAGTAGCACCTACTGTCGTAGTTATGCATCTAAATCTGCCAAAAGATTAGTGCTGACTTCTCCTTCCGGATTTGCCAAGTATTGTAAAGTGTAACCTGGCACGGTGGACAATCTTCACATAAAGGATTATTTCGAGCAACCGACTGGAGCTCGCGCACACCAACTTAGAACCTACCAGTAGTGACCTGCCTATGTCACGATATTCAAGAATATGAAACTCGAGGAAATTGGTATTTCATGAACTATACAGAACGAAGATTAGGACGTTAGTTCCAACAAGTCGTCACTGTCATGTTTTGTGCGAGCAATGTGCTTCGTCAGTACAACAACATTGAACCTTGTCCACTCCACCATGTGGTGTGTTGGTAACTGCTAGCCGCCTTGATGCTTATATGAACACAAATTTGAGATAGTTGAACTGATTTTCGAACCTTGTATTGTGTCATGCCATGGAGGGGACAAAGTCATTCCGCACATGTGCACCATTAATGTATTACAGAAAGTGGAACTCTACACATACTTATAACATTTGCGAGCAAAAAATGGAGTGCATAGGAGAAACTTGAATTGATTTCGATTATAGAATACATCAGTGTCATCATGTTTCCATACAGGTGCTATACGCTAGCTGTCATCCCTCATGCCTGCCAGGGAGCAGTCAGCTCGCCCTTGTGCACCTTAATGGCCTTTGAGCCCGCAACATAGTCAAAGTAGCCCATCATGGCCAGAATGTTGATGTCCTGTGGACCAGTGATCATGTTGCCCGTAGAGCTCATGAACTTGTGCGGGAAGCCAATATCGAACTCGTAGCCCTTTTCAATCTCCTGCACGTCCTCGGGGGTCAACTCCAAGCTGAGCGCCTCCACGTTGGCCTTGAGGTGCTCCACCTTGCGGCCACCCAGAATGGGGAATACGTTGGGAGACTGGCAAGAATTGTGTGTGAGTGGGTGCTGCATTGCAGGGTACCTATAGGGCAGACAGTGGGACGACATCTGGGGCGCAGGACTTACCTTTTGCAGCGCGTAGGCCAGGGCCACACTGGTGACGGGCACGTTGTGGCGTTTCGCGACAGAGTCGAGAACCTTTGAGATGGCTTCCTCGCGGCCGACCCGCAGCGGCGGGGGCACGTTGCGGCCGCCCTGCTCCGGGCTGCTCTCGGGCGACTTGAAGAGGCCGCCACCGAGGACGCCAAAGGGCATCAGGGCCATGCCCTCCTCCTTGCACATGGGGATGACCTCGCGCTCCAGGTCACGCTCCTGGGCCGAGTAGCGTCCCTGGTAGACGGAGAAGGGGCGGAGGCCATTCTGACGCGCGTACATGTTGGCCTTGGTGACCATCCAGGCCGGCGCATCGCTGATGCCAAGGTACAGGACCTTGCCCTGGTTGATGAGCGTGTTGAGGGAGTGCATGAGCTCCGGGATCTCGGTGGCGTAATCCCACGCGTGCACGTACAGCTGGGTGAGACTTGTGTGTTAGCTGAAGGACAAATTCCCGCGAGCATGATTCCACACATGTATCATGGTTGAATTCTTACAATGTCGACGTAGTCGGTCTGCAGAGCTTCCAGGCTGCTGCGGATCGACAGGTGCAAACTCTTGGCACCAGTGCCGCCGAAATTGCTCTGCTGAACCGGGTGGCCAGTCTTGGTGCTCATGGTGTACTTGGTGGCGATGACCATCTCCGATCGGCGACCGGGCGTCTTCTGCATCCACTCGCCGATCCACTGCTCACTCTGGCCGCTGTGGTAGTTGTTGGCGGTGTCGATGAGGTTGCCACCAAGGTCGTAGAAGGCATCCAAGAGCTCAAATGCCTTGTCTTTGGTCAGATCACCCATGATCATGCCCCAGGCATCGCCGATGCCTAACGACCGAGATGGATGTTTAGCCTGTGATAAGACGCAATCATAGTAAGATTGATAGTGGCGTGGAGGGATCTACTTACTCATGCCTCCAAGACAGAGCGGGCTCACACGGATGGAAGCCGATGGTGCCAACAAGCGGTGTCTGCCGAGCAGGCTCTTGGGAGGAGTGGGTGGAATGAAGGCCATGGTGATGATTTTGACTGGTCGATGCAAGACTCGGTGTGTGTGTGTGTGTGTATTGACGCGGTAAGAGTCCTGAAGTCGACGATATCTAAGCCACCAAGTGGGTGCTGCTTGTTTCTCATCATGTATTCGAACTACCTGGAGGCTAAAGCTCACTTTTATCATAGATGGATGGATGGATGAATGGATGGCCCGCTGACCCCACTGAGCAGCGCTATGAGGATTATTCAGAGACTTCAGTATGTCATTTCCGAGACGGCACGGCGTCGGACTTAGGACAATGACTATTTCTCATCACCGTTGCCTTACTTACGACAGGGCGTTTATTCAGCCGGCTGTGTGAAGGCAGAAGGCGTCGGAGAAGACAAAGCGTGGTGGCACTTATTCGCGCGCGGTGAAGTCTATTCCCGCGCGGGCAAGCAAACATGGCGGGAAATGCTAGGCGGTGTTTTGCAGTGGCTAACGTTAGTCGTCCTCTGTTCTTTCGGCAAGGATAATGCCTGTCGAGATAACTAAGCGATGGGACGCTTATTTTGTCATGTCCATCCATGTAAGTACCTAGGTACGTACAGATTAGATCTCGTCTACTTTCCCTATCAACTGCATGTGTTAACTGATTGCGGCCAATGCCTTGGGCCCCCCTTTGGTACGTCCCTTTGTGTTTCGTCGGTTGGGGTGACCACAGTAATGCTGCACATGTGTGTGTGCCCTCTTCCATGTCCGTCGGGAGCCCACACCGCCATCTATGCAATGGTCCCAGAAGACTGAAGGAGGACTGCTCAGCGCTTGATGCAGGAGGAATAGCAGCGTCTTACTGACCAGTTCCTTCAGGAATATGTACTACTGCATGTGCAAAATCACAGCGAATCCGGGATAGATCACAAGCGGGCCTGCCCACTCCCATTAACCGTCGGCCGGCAAACAGCCCCCTGATTCCGCGGCGCATGTTAATTGTGTTGGCTCCAATCCGTTTAGCTTAACCCGGTTTCCGAGGTCACATCGCAGATTGAGGCTGTACCAAAGCACTTGAGTGGAGAGGGCCTTCGGAACCATGGGAGCTAACTGTACACGGCCCGTTTCCGGCTCCACCCCCCCTCCCCGCTGACCCCTTCCCCCTAGGGCAGGCTCAGGTACGGAGCACTCCGTACTTAGGTACTGTTCGGATACAAGTCGGAGACTTACTCCGTCCTTACTCAGCGCTATTCTCTAGACTATCAACAAAATAGGCTAATCTAAGGATCTCAGCTAATTACCTTACCAGTGAGACTCAAGGACCTATTACATCTAAAGTTCCTGAAGTCGGTACCTAGGTAAATCTGATATGAGACATGCTGCGCTGCCACGCCCCACTGCCATGCATCCAAGCAAATGCAACCCCACATCACCACCTCGATGGGCCATTTTAGCCGGAGCCACGAGGTCCCAGAAGGCTTGAATCATATTACCTTACTAAGTCTCAGGGCCTCGAAAGGCTTGGGCATTTCACGCTCGTGGACAGACAGACAATAGGGAGTAGGGAGCCAACGCCAGTGCATCAAACTTCAAAACTCGGTAAAACAAATTTGACTCAAAGTCTTTCTGTACCTAGGTATCATTACACATCAATTAGCTAGATTGAAATGGTCTGTATCGAACCTCGATGGCTGCTGCGTCGCCCCTTGGCGAGCAAATCTTCTTAACCACTGCCAAGCGTCCCGTGGCATCATGTATGCTGTGGACCAGCTCGCTCAGCTCGCTCGTGTCCAGAAGCTGCTGGTTGGACAGTTGAAAAAGACTCAGGTCGCGTAGCCGGGCCATCATCTCCTCCTCAGGTGGTATGGAACCCCGTCCTGGCACAAGATGGCTGAGCATGACGAGACAGCTGTTGCCATTGGCACGTAGGATTTCCTTGTGTGCGAGCAGCTCCGACACGATCTGCTGCGTCGAGCGGCCCAGCCCAATGGATGACAGATCGAGAATGTAGATAGATGCATCCCGGACAAGCTGCGGAGTCCCAATCGCGCGGTAATACGCGGTGATACGGCCATTGGTCTGCATTTCCATGTCACTGGGGGCAGATCCAGACGTCCGATTATTGCTTAGATGGAAACTGTCCACGGCCCCAGCTCTAATCATTTGGACGGTGAAGCTGGCGTGAGGGTACTGTTTCCCCAAGACGGAAGCCCGCTCTATCGTCTCTGCTCCGATCTGATAGTTGAAAACGGTCAGTCACTAAGTATCCGCGCCATGCCAGTGCTTGTTGTGTACATATGAGAAAAAAAGAAGAAAAAAAGAAAGAAAAAAACCGACACCCACCTCCACAACGGACACGGCTGATGAGCTGTCAAGCCCCTCAAAACAACCGAGCGACTGCAGTAATTCTACGCCAGAGACTTCTCGTTCTGCCATGACATGCTGCAGAAATGCGGGCCACTGCCGCCGCCACTGCGGCTGCTGCTCGCACATGACGGCGAACGGCATGGTCGTGCCCTGCCACGCATTGTACGCGCTGTGGGCCGGGCTGGACGAGTTGGCACCAAACATCCGCATCGCCTTGACCATGTTCATGGCCGCAGGGGCCGCCGCGCCTGCGAGGAACTTGGCGGCGTCGTGGCACGATGGCTTCATGACGAACTGGCTCGAGAGTGGTGTATGCGCCACATGACCGAGCTGTGGCTCCTGGAGAAAGCCAACCGCAGCAGTCATGGGCACAATCCGCGCGAGGTGGGACCTCGGGACCGAGGCGAGCTCTGCAATATCCTCAAGGGACGCGCTGTTGTTGAGTGGAATGTAGGCCAGGATCTGGAACTCGCACAGCCATTGTAGACATGCGAGAACCTGGTTCTGCTCATAGTTAGCCCCAAGCCTTGTCAAACTCGCGACACAAGTCAACTGGTCCCTCCCTACCTGGCACGCGAGATTTTGCAATAACTCGGCTGGGCTCATAACCATGGCTTGCAGCTTCGCTGTGCTTGTGATTATGGATCGCCTGACGTCTTCTTCCTGTTGCGTGAGCTTGCCAGCAGTAGCTGATGGTGGGGCCTGGCGGCCAAGAAATGTGTCTGATTCGCCATTGCCACAAAGGGCTGCGAGAGTCTCGGCGTGTGCAGCAACCTCGTTGGCACACGCCGTGAGCTGGTTGAAGTTGATGCTCATGGCTAAGTTGATGAATGTGCCGCGCTACCTGTAGTTGCCTACTCAGTACACCCTTCCGAGTTCTAAGTTCCCTGTGGTAGGTTCGCAGTGACTACTACTTAGGTGATTGTGCCCTGCGGCGCATCTGGCTGGGTCCCGAGGGTCTAGATGGATGTCGTCGGGCCTACCTAGGGTATCATTGGCGGTCCCGGATCCTCACCTCACCTCGCTCTCAGGCATCTGTCACCCCCAGGTCGCCGACTACTAGAGTGTGTGTTGAGGCGCCATTTTCAGCTTCACGGAAATCCTAGCCGAGGTCAGATATTCACGCCCGCTTCAATGTTACATACTCACCTAATTCTGCAAAGGTCGCGTATGCTTACAGCCTCACGTCATCCTCGTATACACCTACCGTAACCCCACCATCCACTTCTTGATTGAATACCCGCTGTGCCGCATCCAAGCCAAGCAGCCACCCCTTCAAGTGTGGACTCCACACTAAGGGTTGAAGGGGTGCGCTTGTGAGTCATCAGAGCCATGTGGGGGTGTGGAGGGCTTTTGAACATGAATTCATTCGTTCTCAAAAAATGAAAGACCAGAGAATCCACCCGCACCTACAAGCCCTAATGTTGCAGGGTCACATATTGTCCGCCATGTAGCCTGTTGCGCCTATATGAAGGAATAGCCAGTGCTAAATACGCAGACTCTGATATCATAGGACACACAGCTTCACAACAGAGCTAAGCAGAGTTTATAATATCATAAATATCATCATAATTATAATTACTTTAGCTATATTAACAAAGATACCTTAATAATGCATGTTAATATTAAACATAATTTTAATCTTTTTAATAAACTTATACTTCAAATAAGTATTAGATAAAACTTCGTATAATTAAAACTTACTTAATAGTTTATATTATACAATTATAATAATTATAAAAAGTAAGGCTAGAATATAAAACGATAGAATAGTTAAAGGGAATTACTTAAGTATATATTATAATAAAAATAATAGTGTGCTTAACTTAGTACAAAACCTAGTAGTATTAACGAGTTAACTAGAAACTATAGGATAAGACTAAATTATTTCTAATAAGTATGAACTATTATAAGGATTACTTACTTTCCTACTATTTCTAGCTTTTGAAATACTTCCTTATATAATTTTATAAAAGATATCGTTCTAGAACTATAGGAAATTATAAAACTATAAAAAGTATAAAATTAAAACTATAAATATAACTATCCCGTCCTAAGTATAAGTGTAAAGACTTAAAGTTATAGTTTTCTTTACTTAAATAATTTAATTTTCTACTATTTCTATAACTAGGATATATTCTAGTATTATTTACTATAGTCTCCTTTGTAAAGCATTTAACATGTTTACATCTTAAGGTTTGAGCTTTTATCCTTTAAAACTTCTACCTTTATATTTACGTTTTTTAAAGATTTAAATATATTTATATTTTAGCTAAAGGTTCTTAAAGATTAGAATATATTAAGAGTCTAGCTTAAACTCTCTTAGTATCTCTAACAGCATATTAACTATCTTTATATTTAATATATTTAGTTCTAAATAGAAGGCTACCCTAGTATAGAGATAACCCTACTTATTTATCTCTATAACATTATTATTTTTAGTAGAGCTATTAAAGCTATATATCTAAATAATAAAATATAGTTACCTTACTTAGTTAAAGTTATCTTAATAATAGTCTATTTAATTACTTTTAAGTAGTCTTATAGAAAAAAGTTATTATAGGTACGTTATTATAGTTAGTTAGTTTTACAAGTAGAATATATATTAAAGAGAATAGAGCGAGAACCTATAAAGGAATAGTAGCTTTTTAATATTACTTATTTTAAGTAATTTAAAGGCCTAAGTTATAT
>MAVT02000251.1:0-41690 GCA_001702395.2 Diaporthe helianthi | reverse complement strand
AGGCTATTACTAAAAAACCCTTAATAAACTATTAATAGAAATTAGTAAAGCTAAGAAAGTATTAAAGTTCTTTAAGTAATAAAGGTACTAACTAAGTCTTAATAGCTACTACCTTTTTAGGGTTTATATAAATACTATTTATTATAATTACTAAGCTAAGGTACTTTATCTTATAAGTTTTAAATTTATACTTAGTAATATTAATTATAAGTTCTACCTTAGTAAAGTAAGATATAACCTTCTTAATATAATACCTATATTCTACCCTTATTCTACTAACGTGGTTTACTAGTTAGCCGATTATACTACTTTACCGATTAGTTTTACTAATTCTACTAACTTTAGCTAGCTTTAGCACCCACTAGGTCTAAAAGAATTAATTACGTTTAGCACCAATTGGTACTAACTAGTTTTAATTGCTTATTTCCAATTGATTTCATTAATTTAAAGTAGTTGGTGGGCTGTAGTACTAGTTTAAAAGTTTAAAGTTTTAGTAAATAGTTATGTTTTTAGTATAAATTGCATTTCCATTTTTTGCGTTAGTTTTATATTATTTTTTTTACTTAAATATTTAATACGCTAGAAATTAACACCTACAATGCTAATTTACTTAAAAAAAGATAAGATTAATTTAGCCCTTTAGGCAATTAAGAATTCTAAAAAAAACTAAAAGAAACCCTTAAGTTTACGCTAGGCTGCTTAAATCTTTAATATCCCCTATATTATACTACAAAATAGAATAAACAATTAACCTTGTTGTAAAGAATTACGCGTTGTATAATATAAACTTAATCTAGTTAAAGAGCAAACGCTTATCTAATATATATTTAAGCAAGATGTATAAGGATTTCCAATGCGGCTTTCTAGTGTAAAAAATATAGCTAATTTTTTGCTAGTATTGCGTAATAGCAAGCTAGTTGGTAAGAACTAGGTATAACGCTTTGTAGATATATAACTAAGCTTGAAAACTAAATTCTCTTAACTTTATAACTACTAAAGAGCTTTTTGCAAAGATTTAGAGATTATTAGAAACTAGTTTTAGCTACTTCGTAATATAATAGCTAAGTATGAATTATGGATAACAACTTATATAACTTTGACGAGATAGGCTTTATAATGGGCGTTATAGCTATAGCAATAGTTGTTATACGTTCTAATTAATATAGAAAGGCTAAATCTATTTAACCTAGAAACCAAAAATGGGCAATAGCTATTAAGTGTATTAAAGCGAAAGGTTAGTGTATTTCGCCGTTTGTTATTGTCTAGGGCGCTTACTACTTTGCTAATTAGATAATAAAGTTTAGCTTTCTACTAAGCTAGATAATTAAGCCTACTTTAAATGGGTAAATAAATAATAAAACTAGTTTTAAATAAATTTAGTACTTTAATAAATATATAATTAAGTAGACTAAGAGTAAGTATTAAATGCTTATCCTAGATAAACATAAGAGCTATATATTAGCGGAGTTTAAATAGTACTATAAAGAAAACAATATTATCCCTATTAGTATACCTTTATACTTATCTTACTTACTTTAGCTACTAGACGTTATATTGTTTTTATTATTAAAGCGTATATATAGTAATAAAATTAATATGTTTATTTAGGCTTTAGTTAACTATATTACTAAGTCTAAGTTTTTTATTGCGTTTAAAGTAGCCTACGATAAAGTTTTTACAAAAGAAAATATAAAGGCTGGGTTTAAAAAGGCTAGTATTTCTCTATAGGATCTAGATTCTATTATTTTAAAGCTAGATATTTGCTTATAAACACCGGTATAATCCCTCCTTGTGTTACTAGCGAAATAAAAATTACAAATACTATTAAATGCTTACTAAACTATTTAGTAATTAAGTTTTATTAAAGGCAAAATCTTAAACTACTAGGGTAGCTCTTTTACACTAATTATTTAAGTAGTTAAGAAGTTTACAAAGGGCGCATAAGCAATAGTATATTAAATTACTCTTTTAAATAATTGAGTTTGCACCCTTAAAAAAGCTAATATTGGGCTTGCTAAGCGCTAAAGGGCTAAAAAAAGTTAAATCTAGCTTAAAGGGGTACTTAGTATTAAAGACTTTTAAGCTATAATTAAAAAAAAACAAAAGAGGAAGTAGCTAGCTAGTAAAATAGCTAGTAATAGTAAGGAGGCGATTTATGGCAAACCAATAAAACAAAGGTGTAGAAACTGCGGTAAGACTAGGCATAACGCAAAAACTTGTAAGAAAGATGTAAAAAAAGCTAGTTATTTAGATTCTAAGTAAATAATAGCCTTCTTTTTAGCGATTTATAGCGAACCGCTTAAATAGTTGAGTTAACTAGTGTAGATTAAGGTTAATTATACAAGATTAAAATAGTTTATTTTGGTAGGGAAGCTAATTTTTTTACCAAAAGTTGTTTACTTTCGACTAGCATTGCAAGCTCGCTAATTACTTTAAATTAATAAAATTAATTGGAAATAAGCAATTAAAACTAGTTAGCACCAATTGGTGCTAAATGTAATTGATTTTTTCGTATTTAGTAGGTGCTAAGGCTAGCTAAAGTTGGTAGAATTAGCAAAACTAATTAGTGAGGTAGTATAATCGACTAACTAGTAAACTACGTTATAGATAAGTATATTATCTAAATATAGTATAGTAAACTTATTAAGTATATTAAATAGAGTATAATTAATATAGTACTAGAATAAGCTAGGTATACTAGTTAATCTAAAGTTTATAACTAAGTATTTAAAAAGCTTAAACTATATAATAAAGGCGGTTTTCTATTTATCCCTAAGGGTAATTTAAAGGTGATTAAATACTATAATAATATTAACCTTAGTAAAGAACTTTGTATAGGATAGGGTATCTAAGGTTTTATATATTAAGGGGATCAAGTAGTAATTCTTAACTATAACGTTATTAAGGCTGTAATAATCTATATAAATATATATACTACTACTTAGTTTCCTAGCTAGAAAAATAGGTATAGTAGACTAGGATTAACTTAGGTAAATAAAGCCCTTAGTAAAGTAGTTATTAAGATATTTCTATATAATAAAGAGCTTTTATAGGGATATAAAGTAAGGGTAGTAATATAGAGGTATTTTACTAGGTCTTAGATTAATATAGTAGTTAAAAGGGTAGTAGAGGGGTAGGGTTTTAATATTTAAAGGTAGGAAAGTATACTTAAGGTTATAAAGGAAGGCTAAGAGGTAGTTCTAAATCTCTTAGTAACTTAAAGGTAGTTTACTATTAAGGTACTTCTAAATATCCTTATCTATAATATAATAAAGCTAAAGAGCTTCTATAACCTACTTCTAGAAATAATAGAGGTAGAGATAGAAAGAGTTAATAGTAATAGCGTTATCCCTAGAGAGAATTTATTATAGTTAAGTAAAGGGGACCTAGAATACTAGTAAGTTACCTATATCCTCCTTAAAGCCTAAGGGCTCTTTATATAATATATCTATAGCTTATTAGAGCTTAGTAAAAGTAGTCTACTATACCTTAATACTTAGTTACTAAGTAAAAAGTATAAAGTTAAGTATATTAAGTAGCTAAATAAAAAGTAGGTTATTATTATCTATAGGTATATCTAGTTAGGTACTAAGAGTTAGTATTTTAACTAAGGCTAGTTATATAGTAAGCTAGAGGCTATTTATTGTTTTATAAAATATATACCCTTATATTATTACTATACTAGTACTTTAGTTAATTATAGGGTTTTAGTATTATAGCTATAAGAAACTAAGGATAATATTTAGGTTTAATAGTAGCTATTTATAAAGGAGTAACTATTTTAAGGATAAGGTAAAGCTATAGTATATAAAGTAGTAGTTTATAATAGCGCTAGTATGAAAGCTATCTATAAAGTATAATAGCTATAGTATATAAAGTATTTAAGTTAGGATTCCTAGGGAGTTTATATAAGTAGTATTAATAATACCTATAAGGGAGTAACCTAAGTTAAAAAGGGACTAAGCTAGTATTAGTTTACTACTAGCCTAAGATAGTTTAATATAAAAAGAGAGTAAAGTATTTAGTTTTATTATTTTTAAATATATGTTACCTTTAATAAACTTATCCTTAGCTACTTAGTAGCCTAAATAATAACTACTACTTAGGCCTAATCTTTTCTCTATTTATAAGATTCCTTAGTAATCTAAACCTAGTAGTTTTATATAATATAGCTAGGCTTCCTATAGTAAAAGTATAGGCCTATATTTCTATAATATTCTTAGATAGAGTCCTTATCTTTAGTAGTAAAGGGTATAAGGTTTAGTTATATAGTATTAAAGCTAAGGTATAAAGCTAGGGAAGGGGTAGTAATTATAAAATAATATTCTTATTAAAATATATAGTTTATAATATTATTAGATAAAACCTAGAAAAGGGCTACCTACTTCTAAAAGTCCCTAGGGTCTAGTTAAATTACTACTAAAACTAAGGTATCTTAAAAGTCTCTTATAACCTTCTATTATAAAACTTTAACTTAAAGTATATCTAGGTATATATAGAGGTTAGTAAGGTAAGTAAATTTCTTAATAAAGTTAGAAAATAGTATAAATTACTATAAAAAGTCTTTAAATTCCTACCTAAAAACTATAACTATATCTTCTATAATGTAGATAAGGTCTAGGTATACTAAAAGATTATAATAGTCCTACTACTTATATAACTATAGTATATTACCTAAGTAGGCTATAACTTTCTTAATAAAGGAGTAGATCCTAATATAGGTATTACTACTAAGCTAAAATACTATAAATAAAATTTTATTATTAGTAGTAGAAAACGTTATTAAGTTAAAAGTAAACTTAATATAAATTAAAGACTTTTAGTTAGTATATTTCTCTTAATAAAGGCTTAAGCTAGTCTTAATACCTAAGAAGAAAGGTAAGTTAGCTATTTAGAGTTTAAAGAATATAAGTAGTAGTAAAAGGGGGTATCTTATAGGTAATAGGGTAGTAGGTCTAGGTAGCTAATTACTTAGAGGTAAGTATATTAAGTTACTATTTAAAGTAGTTATACCTAGCCTTTTAGATAAGGGTAGGGTACTAGTAACCTAGTAATAATGTACTTTAATCTCCTAAAAGAGCGTTATAAATTATTAGTAAAGCTTGTTAAACTTAGTAGTAGAGAATTAAAGTTAAGTATTTATATAGCTAACTATATATAATAGGTAGTTATAGGCTAGGGATATATTAAGAGCGCTAAAGTAGTATATAATAGTAGTAAAGTTACTAGGAATATCTATAAAAAGGCTAATAATAGCTAGGTAGTCCTATAAGAGTATAGCTAGTAGTAACTATACTTATTCCTAAGGTTTAAATATAATAGTATATAAAGAGGCCTAGAGTAGTAGAATAGAATATAATTATAAGTAGGTTATAGGGATTCTAAGTATAGTTTATTTTACCTAAAAGAAAGGGTAGTAAAAGAAATTTTAGGTATAATAAACTATTATAGTACTAGTAGGTAGTTTAAGGTTATAAACTTATTATTATATAAAGGAGGAAAGACTATAAACCTATAGGCTAGCGGTGAAGCTGTGGCGTTTATATATAGTGGGCCCTAGTGCTTAGTGGGTACCGTGATACAGGTGATTAGGTCGTTGGCCATCACTATGCCGATTGGCCAACAGACTCACAAAGTGCCAATTCCCAGCGAGTAGCACGGCCTTCACATTCCCTGGATACCCAGCACTTGAGTAAGTGATCAACCTAAACGGATTCAATGTCCACCAAAGAGGCTCATAGTGGTAGGACTTCAGGATTCTCCAAAATTCCAGCCTGGTCGATCCGAAATCCATGCCTGTTACTTCCTTCCCATAGAAAGATGCTCTTATCACAATGCCACCACCTGTGCTTTCTTTCTAAAGGTCAGGATGGCTGTAGTGCTGGCTACCGGAAGGGACACACCTTCCCTTCCCAGGGGACACAGAGGGCTCTTACCCTTCAGCGGATACCAGCCCACGATTCGCAAGGAAGGAACAAGTAACAACAACGGAGAGTAAACAAAGTAGTAATTCTCCAGAACCAGACGGCCATGAAGCTTTTCTCCAGGCTCACACACTAACACAGACACAGACACAGACACACACACACTAACACTAACACAGACACACACACAGACACACACACACAATTGGTGTGGAAGTCTCAGGGCCCATTTGGGGTCCAATCTCGATGGCGCTCGCCGCCGTCGCCATCGTCGTCGCCGGCTTCGGCATCTGGTGGCACCACCGCGGGTCCCGCCGCCAGCAGCAGCAGCAACAGCAGCAACAGCAGCAGCAGCAGCAGCAGCAACAGCAGCACCAGCAGGAGCTGCAGCACCAGAAGCAGCAGCAGAAGGAGGAGCAGCAGCAGAAGCAGCAGCCGGAGAGCCTGCGCTGGGCGCTCGGCGCCCTCCTCGAGGAGGGTACTGCCGATATCACGGCCCGTGACATCAAGATGGTGGCGCTCGGCGCCAAAGCCGCTGCCGGTGGGCCGGTGGCCGAAGCGAGCGGCCGGGGCGTGGAGGCGCCGCCTCGCCAGCGGCAGCCCTCAGGGGAAAATGCGGGTGGGGTGGCCGGAGAGGAGGAGTAGAGCTTTTTGGGGGTTTTCTTAGATTTTAGTCTGTATTGTTATTTTTTTGGAAGGGAGGGTTGTGGGCGGTTTTTTTGTAATTATTTATATCAACAATGCAACGGCTGTGTGCCTTCTTTCTCCGTGATCAAGATTTCTTACGGCTGCCACTGACGGAATTGAGGTTGGGAGGTTCCAAAGTTGGGCATATTCTCCCAAGAGAATCGTCGCATTCAGTGAGCCGGTACAATTCGTGATCCGTTCCAAGGTTCGATGAGAACCATGAACCGATCAATCTGTCAAAAGTCCATTGGTAGTATTTGGAGCTCCTTTGTCTAACCGGGGCAGGGAAAGGTGTTCGGAATCCACCCTGTTGACGAGACATAAATTTTTTTTTTCCACTCAGAGGGAAATTGAGGTGGTCATAAATGTCTTGCAATGAATTGATGCAGAGTGCTTATGTAGGGTCAACTGGTATTTGTCCTGCTGCCGATATTGAAGGATCAGAATCACATGGCCCTGTGCCACCAAATTTATTTCAGCTCAGCAGCTTAGATGAGTATTGAAAAGCATGGAATGCTGTCGCACACATACTACTGGGCAGTCCTTGCCCTGAGGAAACAAGGTCTGCCGCAACACTGCCAACCGTATCCGCCCGGCCTCCTTCACTTCTACCTGGCGTTCCGAAACCCAGCCAGCGTTATTCACCCTCCTCCGGATCACTCCAAGCGCTTCCTGTTCTGCTGTTCCGACCTGCTTTCCTTCCGTGTTGTCTGCTTGTATGCTGGCACAGCCAGAAGACGGCCGCCAGCCCATTTGCAGTACTTGAGTGCTTTATGTAGGTAGGGTACGCTCAAGTGGTTCTCATGCGCAGAAACTTATCCCATTGATATCCTCGGGTTCGCCTTAGTTGTCCGCTCTGATGAGCAATGCGATGTCAGAGTTCATTCAGAATGTCGTCTGCCAAGAACTATTGATGTGCTGGATTGCATCAGGTCAGCCTTTGGAAACAAGTCGTATTTGAAGAAAGAACTTACTTTGGTTGTGGTCATTCTCTGCGGATTTGGGAGCAGCAGCCTGAGATCTCTCGCGGAACATGGAAAGGCTCCAAGCCACCTTGTGTCGATGCCAGAGTAATCCAAAGAGTGGCAACAGCTACTTCAGAAGTAGATGTCCAGAAGCAGGAGCCAGGAAAGAAGTGCCAGGTTCCTCAAATGTTGCAAAAGATACAACACGTCGAAAGACGTCGGTATGAAAGGCTTGTCGACACACAGAGAGGGTGTCGAGACACACAGAAGAGCGTCGAGACACTCAGAGAGGGCGTCGAGACACACAGAAGAGCGTCGAGACACACAGAGAGGGCGTCGAGACACACACACCACACACACACAGACTGATTGCATCCTTGGGTGGAAGACTGACCATTACTTGATGTCTGCTGTGTCGATGCAAAACCAAGTGAAATTGTCCACATGTGGTTTCCGGGTGCACACGTGCCGGGTGGTTGCTGGAATCCTGGTTGACCCTTTGTAGATAGTTTGTGTGACGACGAAAGGAATGAAAGGACAATGCCGAAGTGAAGCCGGGTTGATGCGAGAGCTCAATTGACTGACATCGAAACAGTTAAATGCTAGGTGCCAGGGAGGAAAGGATCGTCTGGTATTTCTCCCGCCTTTAAACACGGAGTACAGAAAGGTGAAGAGAGGTTCGACGGCCAGTGTGGAGACGAGAACCTTGGAAGGCTTCGAAAGGAGTCCAAAAGAGAAGAAATTCATCAACGCCAACTGAGGAAAATCGATGTTGTTAGCCCGTATCCAAATGGAGTGGGAATGGGTGAGGGCAGCACCTACCGAGCGGCTGGAATCCATTCTAAAAGCATGCTGAATGTAAAGCAAACCTTGGTGCTCAAGGGCAATCCAGTCCCACCGATCTGAGTCCCAGATGCCGAAGGCAACGTTGGGACCTTTTTTGGACTGAGGCCGGGAGAAGTGTGAATTGGTACTTCAAACCCTTCTGTGATCTTTATGTCCTGGCTCTTGGGTTCCTGGGGGACGGTCCTTTGTTCCCGAGAGAAAATCGTTGATGGGGGCAAAGGCAGGATGGACTGGGAAGGCAGTGGCCACAGGTCTGGGCACGATGGATGCAAGTGGCGGTGCACGTTGGCGTTGTCGGGAGAAGATGGGAAAGGTGGGTGATGATGGGAGGCATGAGGAGACGGAGTATCTGCCATAACACGGACTCCAGATGTCGGGCTCTCTGGCATGCTAGGCTCTTGGGGGCAAGACAGGATTTGCTCGTGGTGCAAGTTGCAATGAAACCGAATTGAGAAGCCAGACTGAGCCACCGTGGTTGATTAGCGACGTGCCTGGAAGATCAGGTCCGGACAACCAATATACCTGATGCGTCAGAGTGGTTGCAAGTGAGCCACTGTTTGTCTGGATTGTAGAGGAGGCGTGATTGGCGAAAGGCAGTTATGAAAGTGTGATGCTGCTGTGAATCGTCCTATGCCTGGCATGGCTTGGCAAGTTGGGGTTGAGTGCTTGTGTATGCATGTAGGTAAAGCCCACAGACGACCTCATGGTCTGGCACGACAGAAAGCTGCCCAACCTAGGGATCATAACGTAAACAGACGGCTTTCAGGGCGTGGTCGAAGGAGGAAGGGTGCATTCTGGTGTGCCATGCACGACAAAACACTGAGGGCTCCCGGGTCTAAGGTGGTGGAAGACCCGCCCACCTCAGACGGAGTGGCAGGTGCGACTAAGTCGCAACCAAAATCCCATTGCGCTTGCAGTATTGGATTGCTATCGCATCAGCCCCGCCACTTGCCAACAATCCCTCGAGGCGCGCGGCCTCCTGCCTGGCCAGGTCAGGCTCATCCAGCCGATCAGCAAGCCCACGGGCTTCGCGAAGGCACGAGTCAAGGACAGCAGCCCAGATAGCGCCAGCCGTTCGCGAGTTGGAAGGTATACCGCGGGCAGAAATTATAGTCGTGACTGCTGTTTTGATACGTTGTAATGCATTGGCCATGGCAATAGCTGACTCCGGCTTCTCGGCTAGTTCACGCGCAGTAATGGCCGAAGTGGACAAGGTACATGCGAGCGTTGCATTTCCTATGATGGCAGAGTCACTGGAAGACATCATATACGGCGTTGGGATTGAATCTTGGAATACCGGTAACTTTAGGATTTCCTTGGCTGGCGGCATTGGATTTGTGGATCGGACTTTGTCTCGTTTCTTTTGGGTTCCAACATTTGGCGGCTGAGTGTTTTGTTCGGTTTGGGCTCCAACATATGGCGGCGGAGCATTTTTCGTGTCTTCAGACACATTGTTGCGGCGTTTAGACTTGCGCCTCAGCCAGGGACAGTACTTTCGTAACATTTTCATGCACTCTGAAATCGGTGACAGAACAGTCAAAATGAGAAAGAGAGTTGTGGAGAGACTTGCAAAATTTCCAAGGTTCCCAGGCGTGCAGCTTTTCTTCTTATAGCGCTGCAGAAAAGGCGCTATTCATCTCCATGGACGGTCCAAGGCACCGGGCTGCCAGTGGTTCCCGACGGCCTGTTGCGCTTGTTATCTTCAGCTGACATTAGTGGTGTTTCTCTCACCCGCGTAATCACCCGCAACTAGGCTTAAATACTTAGGTACTCACTAATGCAGTTCATTGCGCTCGATAGGACTGGAGAGTATCTAGTGGGCTCACCAGACTGGCGTGGTAAACTTAGAATTTATAGGCCCCTTTACTTATACCTGAAATGCATCTTTAGTCCTAAAACCAGAGACACCGAATCTGTCAGTGTCAGATGATTAACGATGCAGAGGCTTCAGAAGACAGTTAGAAAAATACGTTAGTCCTCTCTTGGATAATAACCTAGGTAGCCAAGCACCTTCAGTCTCTGTCCCAAGGTCTTACCCCATCTTCACCTAGGATTTCCTCGCCGTCCTCAAGCAAATTCGTCACAATGCGACTCCGCTGCCTCTCGTCCTCATCCATAAATAAGGTTTGAGGCACACCCCACGGGTTCCTCCGCGCTCTCTTCGACTTAAGGCTGTCTGACTGACCCTGTGGATCTTTCAACCACTCATCGACCGCATCCTCCTCCCGATCGACCACATCCGGGACCCCAGGAGGGTTGAAGCCGACGAATTGAACCCTGTCAAGAGGGAATGCTATGGCGCTGCAGTGTGCCTCGGCCAGACGCCGGCGCTTGAACGCGTGGGAGACGATGGTGAGGGAGCTAGGCCACAGGGAGGTGCTGCGCCAGAATTGGATGATGCTGAAGAGAATGTTCTGATAGCTGTCCAAGGCGCGTTCCTCACACTCTATGCGCGGGTGAAGTGGGATGGGAGACAAGTGGTGCGAGCGAGCCGGGCTGGTTGATGATGCTGGCGGTGTTGAGCCGAGTAGGCCCCAGTAGTTATTTGCAGCAGCGAGGTTGGCGTAGCTGCGAGCCTCGGATATGGCGGTCGATGCATTGGTAGGACCACTGGATGGAGTCAACACCTCGGTTTTTTTTTACTGCAGTCTGGGCATCCTGTCTAGACATGGAGGCGGAAGACTTGGAGCCGGCCCAGCAAGGGAGCATTCAAACTCCGAGCGACGTCAAGAATTGAGTACATAGGTTCCTCTGAGCTCACCCTGAGAATACAAGCATGGCTCGGTTGTCTCGACCGAGAGCTGTCAGGCCTGCCTTGACATGTTCCGTGTACGTCGGCGTTTCACCTTTCTTCCAGTCTTCAATGATCCATTCCGTCTCATCCAGGCCGTTGGAGGGGCCCCCCGTCCAGATGGCGTGGCCGCAAACGATAATGAGATGAGCTGGCGGTGGCATAGTCACTAAGTATCACTAGTTTGGTTAAAAGAGGGAAGGCTGTAGAAGGCAATGCTTGGTTTCTTGAGCCGACTCAACGTGGCCAATCAGATTAGATCATGTGACTAGGTCCAAATACTGGGCCTTGGGTGCACCTTGACTGCTCCGTGGCAGGCCTCGGTGAGCTTGGGAAGATTGGTGTGCCTCCGCCCCCAACAAAGAATCAGGAATCATTTTTGATCTCGCAACCACCGCAAGACATCAGAGACTAGATATAGACTCCCAGCCACGACAACCGGATTACCCTCGTCCAGGGCCGAGCCTAGAGCCTTGCTCAGATCTGCAGTATCATCGTGGCTATCGAGGATTTTTGCACCACATTGGGCCGCAGCGTTGAGGATCTCCTCGGGCTCTTGAGGTCTGACCCAAGGCATTCCATCTACAGGCCCAAAGCGCGTTGCTGTAGTGAGATCGCCTGGTTGAATTATGACCTCCAGAATCCCCTTCACATCCTTTCCTTGGGAGGCAGCGAGCACCCATGTGATCGGTCGCCCGCCCCGCCGTAGGTGCTTGTTAATATAGGCGGCCAATACCTCCGCGGACTGGACGTTATGTGCGCCGTCCAGCAGGATCTCTTTCCCGCCGGGAGGTATTTTGACCGTCTGTAGCCTCCCCGGCAGCCTGGCCTGCTTTATGGTAGGAAGCCACCGCTCGAGCGCCACGTCCTCGTTGGGACATGCGCGCCTGAAAGCCTCCAAAGCGTTGGCGATGTTCTGTATCTGGTGAGGCTCAAAGCCTGCCTGCGAGAGTGCCGTTTTCAGGCTCGTCACCTCGGAGGGGAAGACGACCTCAGCCCCCACGGTCTTGGCATGTTCCTTGATGACCTGTAGGACAGATGGGTCGTTGCTCTGGTCGACTATGCAAGCGACCTTCTCTCGCATGATACCAGCCTTGGTCTTGGCAATCTCCTGGATGGTATCGCCTAGTATGAACTGATGGTCCAGGCCGATCTTGGTGACGACAGTGAGAACCTTGTGGCTCATGGCGTTGGTGGCGTCCAGGTCGCCGCCCATGCCGACCTCGATGACGCCAAACTCGACCTTCTCTCGCTCCATGATCTCAAAGGCGGTCGCGGTCAACAGCTCGAACTCGCTGGCGCCGATGCTGTCCCTGCGGTCCCTCTCCTTGACCAGGCGTTCGGTGTCGAGGAACAGCTTCTCGGAGACGGGCTTCTCATTGATGGTGATGCAGTCCCAGCGGTCGATGAAGTGCGGCGAGTTGAAGCGTGCGCAGGACCGGCCGCTGGCGTGCAGCATTGCGGAGAGGTATGCGCATGTTGAGCCTTTGCCATTGGTGCCGGCGACGTGGATGGCCTTCCACGACTGAGGGGTGTGCTGCAGGAGGCGCGTGATGCGGGAGAGGCCGAGTTCGATCATTTTGGGAAGCTGTTCTAGCGTCTTCTGTGTAGGTCTACTTGTTTGTGACACGAAAAAGCGCACTGGGATTTCGTGAATGAGCCGGTGAGGTGAGTCTTCAGCCGATAGAGATAAGCTTTGAGGGGCAAATTCGACGGCCAAAGGCTCGAGAAAGTATGTTCACGGCATGATGGTCGTAACGAGGTGTCAGAAGAAGACTACGTATGTATGGGTGGGTGTATTGGTGCCATGCACAAGCCCTCGGGAGTATTATATCTTCTTGATCTCTCATCCTGACTGACTGGATGAATGACAGGCGATGCTCCATCACAAACCTGGTTCTGTGCTTCAGATGGGGAAGGCTAGGGTGGCACGGTGGTGGATTGCTGTCTGTTAAGTTTGTGCCACGGTGCGCATTCTCTGCACTAACAATAAAAAACGGGTTGCTATGGCAGCCGATTCCAGATGTTGTGGAGCTAATCCGTCCCGTACATGGGGCGTCTTGCGATGCACCCCTTGTCGCACAGTCAGTCCCAATGCGCATGCGCCATGCGCGCTCATGCGACTTTGCTCTCCCCCCTCGCTCATGCCGTCCCAAGCGCCCCCGTCCGCTTCACATGAGCGGTCCTCCCGGGTTCCCTCTCTTTGCCCGCCGCCTTCCCTCCCGCCTTTCCTACCTCCCCCCACCCAACCACCTGCCAGCCTGCCTGATGCACCTTGCACCTTGCACCTGCACCTGCCGCCTTCATCCCTCGACGAACCCTCATTTCTCCATCCTCCTCCGCTATCCTTTTTCCAACCCTTACTTCTTCGCATCGCCCTCGCGACCAAGGAAGAGAGGTCCATCACGCCGCTCATTCCTTGCCCCTCATCCCCACTCCAGCCCCTGCGCAGACAATATAGACAGACACAGTCTTTGCGCTGCTTGCCTGCCATCATCTGACAGTGACCTCACTTTTTCCCCCGTCGTTGAAGGTCTCTTTTTGTTGCAGCCGCTGCGCCTTGTTCTTTCTCGTGGCGCGTTTCTAACGCTGGTTCGCCCTGATTTTTTGCACCCCTTCCCTTTTCCTCTCAGCCCCTTCCTCGATCTCGTCTCTCGCCCGGGCAGCCTTACCTAGCTTAGCCTTGGATTTCGGAGCCGAACACAAACATCGACGTCGACATTTATCAGTCATCCCATCCGCCACCGCCAGTCATTATGGGTTTACCGTAAGTTCAGCTTGCACATCCCCCCTCTCGATCATGGCCATTATTATCGCTGCATTCTTCCTGCCATCACACTATTGGGAGGCTTGTCATCGCGCCTGCGACGCGAACCTGTTGCGCTCGGCCGCCCTTCCCATCAACTCGACAACGCGCCCGTCCATGCACGCATCAAAATTGGACCTGCCGCATCGCAGACGCGAGCAACGCTGATTTGTCGGCGATCACTACCGCATCTGCAACCATCTACACTGACTTGCGCTTTGCTGACTCTTCTCTCCCACCCTCAGTCTGTACCGCGCGCCTGCCGACTCCGACCTCAAGTCTAAGATTCCCAAAGACCCTCCCACCCGCGCTCGTTCCACCATCCGTCGCAACCGTCGAAGTCCCAACGACCCCAGCTCTCGTTCCGCCTCCACAAGCGCGCACTACTACAGCCGTCGCACAGGCCCTGGTCCCCGGGCTCGCATCATCTCGCCACCTTCGGCCGACTCGCCCTGGACGCCATGGGACAATGTCGAGCCTGCAGCTGCCGAGCTTCACGCGGCTTCTCGATCGGCCACTCGAAGGTCTGGCGTGTCCGACCCTTTGTACCTCGTTCGCGATAGCACCACCCAGGATCCATCTGGTCGCCGGGAACCAGTCTTGCGCGAGGTTTTCACCCGCAACGGCCCCATGAGCCAGGAAGTCGTTCGCTATTTTGGCCAGCACATGGCCAGGCTGTATGCCGACACGAGCTCCAGAAATGCTCAGGACTGGGGATCTGACGCTGCCCCCGCCTCCGAGGACCGAGAAAGTGCCCCGGTCTCTCCCGACGAGGAGCGCCAGATTCTGGAAGCTGTAGACGAGTTCAACCAAGTAAGCGGTCTTGTTCTCACCGACCCACATCTGCTCTAAAACCCAGGGCGCCTCCCTTATCCAAGAGCGCGTGCCCTCGCAGGATGTTGTTGCACCTTCACCGACCGTCGCTGCTATTTTTCGAGTCGTACATCGTCTCTAACCTTATGTTTTAGCGGCCGGCCAGCCTGACGCGTGAGTCTACGACAAGGCCGAGAAGCGACTTGGATGTCAGGGCTCGGGCTGACTTCTTGCATCGCCAGAATGAGCGGCTCATTGTCATGAGACGCACACTCAGGGCGCAGGAAATCTCGGCCATGCGCGAAGGGCGCGAAGCCCGCGCGAGGCGGTCGACCCCTAGTGATGCCACGCTTGAGGCCCGATTCGATGGACTGGGCGACCGTAATAGAAGCCTCAGCCCGGAGGGCGATGGTGTCTGGGACACGTTGCTCAGCTCCATCACCCCCGACCCCCAGCCGCCAAGCGTGGGGACCTCGTTTGCGTCCGCGTCTGCGGCGACTTCTCAGCCCAGCACCGCATCTGGTGCCAATAGCGCCAACTCCTCGCGCACATCCCTTGACGATGGGGCCGACGGGTCCTACTCGGCCGAGTTGATTGGGTTCACCGAGGCATGCGAGTCTGGCGGCGACAACTCCGACACAGAGGGGGACGAGGACGAGGAGGCGCGAGAGAATATCCTGAGACGTTTTGGACGGTCTCATGGTGATATGACGGAGCGAGGTGACGAGGACATTGAGGTGTTCGGTGGCGTCGAGTCCATGCAGCGCATCGTACGGAACCTTGCCAGGCGCGAGGATATTCCCGACGAGTGGTGGGCCGAGGCGGGGCTCAGTCGCACGCTGGGCAGGGAGGGCTCTTCCTGACAGAGATGTCGAGGGATTGCCTGCGTACGGCCTAGTGGGGCCGAAAGCGAAGCACTGGACTCAGGTGCTTGCACAACCATCATGGCCGAGCTCTTGGTTGAGTCTACGGATGGGGTCGTGCACCCACCGCCAATTTACGAAGTTACGGTTTACGGGATTGGAAGGCAAAAAAAGATGATACGAGGCTCTTCTGTGCAGAGGTTAATGTGTGATATCAATGTGCGCGGTTGGCAACCCGGCAGGTAGGGCTATTCTTTTGCCCGCCGCCAGGATCCGCCAGGGGAAACACACTTGCAGCTGCTACCGTCATGCGCCGGCTTTCAAAATTTGTAGGAATAAGTGATGCGATTCCGTCCTCTGTGGTGCGGAACTGACATCATGTTGTGCGTGTACGGTGTACGGACACAAGGAATTGTTGATTCTTTACAGTGCAAGTCGATTGGTGCACATAGTCTATGTGTCAGGGATGGCGTTGAGCGTGTGAGGCTACAAGAGCCTATCCCTCCTACTAGCAGGGCAAAAGGATTATGTTTTGGCTTGCTTGCTCTGTACGGACACAATGGCTACATACGTTTCGACTTTTTTGACTGAGTACCGATGGACGCGAACGAGCCGATTGGAGCACACGTCAAGCAGGGATATCCCCATGGCTGAGGTCCCGGTTTTACAGCGTGGCACGTCAGACGCGTGATTTTTAGGCAAGGCCAAGGGAAACCTTGCCGCGTCTACCAAGGAGTGACGGCCGGACGGTGACGGACGCGACTGAGAACAAAATCCTGTGTGGTTGGTATATTATGACAGCTCTACAGGTAATTTGAACGGGGCCTCGGTCCATCCTGGGCGTGGATTCCGAAAATATGGCGCGGAAGCTGCTCCCTTGAAATTCTGAATCTACAGTAACCACGCCGTGCATCCATCCGGCCGGAATATGCCGAGTGTCTGGTGCCCGAGGAGATGTTCTTCACGGAGTCTGCCACGAGGTCTCTTCGCATGCCGGGCTGTTAACTTACAGGAGACACGACTGTGTTCATTAGTCCTCACATGCTGGGACGTCAACAGCTAACCCGACATTCTCGGCGGGCGCGCTTACCAGGGATTCATGATGCAGAGACCCAACATGAGAAGATGGGTCATGCTCGGTGAGGATTGTGGATCATCCGGCTCATGATGTGGACTCCAGGGCTGCGGTGGGCCAGACAGTTGGATCGATCGAGGACGAAGACGAGCATCGACCGATTTGTTTCTTTTCTTTTGGGAGAAACAGCAATTTCTGGTCTAACCAGCCCCAGCACTTATTAAGCTCTAGACTACCCTGGTATGCGTGGGGACACCAGATGGGAGGAGGCTCGGGGTTGAGAAATCCCATGCAATCAATTGGGTTTCATCGAGGCGTTGGGCACATGGCAGGAAGTGCCTCTGTCTGTCTTTAAGTCTTTATTCGATAACTGGGTAGACTAGATGTGGGGGGAGGGCATCAGGGGTGGTGACACCAAGTCTGGAACATTGTGTCTGGCATTGATTGACGAGAGCCTAACTCTGCCACGTACGGAGCACTGAGTACTGATGCAGTGCAATAATGTGCATTTCCTGGCCGTGTAGCCGCACTGACCCAGTAAAATAGAAGACGTCAGGTAGTTATATAAGACTTAGACATATTGTAGCATGGCTGGGTACATACACTAGAAATTCCAGACTGCAAACAGGGGTTGAAGAGAACAACAGTGTCTTGTTTATTACACAGGTGTCTAGTGTGTTGCTACTGTCTGTTTTCCCCGTCTGTTGTTTACGGACCATGAGGCTCAGGTCCACAAGTGCTTGCAGTAGGAAGAAACTCAAACATGACGAGGTGCAGGGGAGGGACCCTGTCAGCCAGGGCCCCAGGCCCCCGGGAAGGAAACACAGAAGAAGCAAGCCCAAGCCCAAGCAAGGCCCCCAAGCCCAATGCTCCCATAATCTTGGGTGGGCCGGGCCCAGCGAGAGAACAATTCAAATGTTCCAGGCTGCCAGCAGGTCTCACAGCCCAGCCAGACTCGTGCGCCGAACTGGTGGCGGGGCTCACCCAGACTTTCAGATGCATCAGACTCGAACCCGGACTGATCAGGCACGGACGCAGGACTGCGAACCTTGTTCTTTGTTACCAACACACGGACGCACAACACAAACAACAAACGGGGCAACATAGCTGCTGGGTCGGCCATGCTTAGCTTCAGCGACAAGCTCCGTGCCTGCATCAGCGCATTAGCATAGCCCGCACTGATACTTCCCGAGCTGGTGCCATTGCAGTTGGCCTGTCGTTGCTGTCACTGTCACTGTCACTGTCACTGTTACCGTTCCTTTCTTACCCGACTTCATTACGCTTGTTTCCGTGATCGACAGTGCTGCAGCTGCAGGTGCCGCTGCCGCTGCCCTCCCCAGCTGCCCATCGCCGCCGCCGCCGCCGCCGCCGCCGCCGTTTGGTGACAGCTTCCTCGACGACAAAGAGGCCTCTCTATCTCTGTCCCTCTTCCCTGTCGACCAACGAGAGTGGCCACCTTGCCCCGACCGCCCTTCCGTCCCGCCGCCCGACGAAGCATCCACTCCCGGTACGGAGTACAAACCCATACGGCACGCACCCACGCACGCCCAGGCCAGGCCACGCCGGCACAGCGCCCCGCGGCCCCACTCCCCACATACCACCTCAAGTGCTCTGCGACCCACGCCTCAGAACTACACCCCGCTCTGAGATCATACCCTACAACGCCCCACGGCGAATCTCGTGGTTTTCACCCCCTTCTTCCTGTGGGAATAATAGACAGAAGGGAGAAAGGAAGGACGGAAGAGAGAAAGAGCAAGGAAAAGAGAGAAGAGGGTCAGAAGCAGAGGCAGAAGAAAGGTTCCCAAGGGACGGTCGGGGAGAAGGAAGTGGAACGAGTGTTGCGAGACAACAAATCTCAGGCTGCGCCTCCCGCCAGCACACCGGCGTACCCGACAACCCTGGGAAGGACACACAACCAGCCGAGAGCCCTGCCTGCCCAGGAGGAGGAGGAGGAGGAGGAGGAGCAAAGCAAGGCGAGCCGGCGTCAATCGATTGATCCTCGACTTCTCCCATCTCAAAAAGGCGTTGCGAAGACATTTAGCCAACAGGGTGGGCTCCGGAGCTTGCCCTGCCGTACACGCCACCCCGACCGAAATCGTATCCGCCCGCCTCTCCTTGCATGGAATCGCAACGCATCTTGCATCCGACCAGCAGGGGCTACACAGGATCTCTGGGGAGGACGCCATGCGAGCAGGCGGCTCCAGCGCCGCCGAGCGTGCGTATTATGCCGCCGGCGGGGGAGGCAACCGGACCCCCGTGTCTGCGAGGACTCCGAGGAGGGACTCGGGCAGTTCCAATGCCGTAGTCCATGCCAGCGGCGGCCATGCACGTGAGAGGGCTCTGCAGGACCCGGGCTTGAAAGACTATGTATGTTTTGGGGGCTTATGATCACGTCCAATGTCTCTCTTCTGCATCCATCCCCCCGTCACAACTGCCCAATGTCTTTGTCCTCGTGCACACAGGGACTTGCGTGGAAGAAGCCGGCTAACAACCAGTCCGAACTGCAGAGACTAGGCGACTGCATAGGCAAGGGCGCCTTTGGATCCGTCTACAAGGCATTCAACTGGGGCACTGGTGAGGCTGTCGCCGTCAAGCAGATCAAGATCGCCGACGTTCCCAAGAGCGAGCTACGCATGATAGAGGTCAATCACCCGCCCACCCTCTGACACACGAGACCTCGGGCCCAAGGGAAGAGTGCTGACGTGTGTGGGCTACTGCAGGCAGAGATCGATCTCCTCAAGAACCTCCATCACGACAATATCGTCAAATACGTCGGCTTCGTCAAGTCCCAGGACTGCCTCAACATCATCCTCGAGTAAGTTGGACCATCACACGCAAGTGGGAACCGGCTTGAATGGCTGTCACAGACAGGCTTGCCTCGGTGAGGTCGCATGTGGGAGTGGGGGTGGTAGTGGGAGCTGGAGTGGGAGCTGACTGCTAATCAGGTATTGCGAGAATGGGTCCTTGCATTCGATATGCAAGGCGTACGGAAAGTTCCCAGAGAACCTAGTCGGCGTTTACATGACACAAGTTCTACAAGGCCTCCAGTATCTTCACGACCAGGGTGTCATCCACAGGGACATCAAGGGCGCCAACATTCTGACAACCAAAGATGGCACCGTCAAGCTGGCCGACTTTGGCGTCTCCACCAACACCCTTGCCGGTCCAGACAAGGAGGCTCAGGTCGTTGGCACGCCCTACTGGATGGCCCCCGAGATCATACAGCTGTCCGGCGCAACTTCTGCCTCGGACATATGGAGTGTCGGCTGTACCGTCATCGAGCTGCTGCAAGGGAGGCCGCCCTACCACAACCTGGCCGCCATGCCGGCCTTGTTCGCCATCGTCAACGATGACCACCCGCCTCTTCCGGAGGGTGTCTCGGCGGTCAGTTCTTTTTAGCACACATTTATGCTGGGAAATTTTGGGCTGACGTAACTGACATTTTGCCACAGGCTGCGCGGGATTTCATGATGCAGTGCTTCCAGAAGGACCCAAACCTTCGGGTATCGGCGAGAAAGCTTTTGAAACACCCCTGGATTGTCGGCTGTCGTAGGAGCGACGCTCCTGTCTCCAAGAGACCGGCAAACTTCAGCCAGGCAGTCGAGGAGGTCAAGCAGTGGAATAAGGCCTTGAAGTCTTCAGAGCCCGCCCTGAGGGTTTCCACAGGCTCCGACAACAGCGCCCCGAATGCCCACGCACAGTCTGTATCCAGGTTTGCCGCCCCGGATCCACACCGGTCGAGCCTTGCGACCCCTGGCAAGAGGCCGCTAGGCACCACGAAACCCAAGACCTACCCAGACGCCTTCCGCTCCCCTGAGGCTGCCAATGATGACAACTGGGATGACGACTTTGCGACAGCCATCTCTCCCAGCGCTCTCCACCTGCCGCACCTCAAGCCCCAGGACAACTTTGGGGGCATGCTGTCGGCCGATAGGCTGAAGCAGTTTGCATCCATTGACGAGGCAAGCGCCAGTAGCAACTGGGATGACCAATTCGAGGGTGACCTGCAATCTACCAAAGGCGCCTCTCGCCAGATACTTGACCAAGACCCCCAAGAACAGACCATCCGCCCCACCCCCAGAAGGTCGAGCAAGTCTGCCGAGGCAGCCAGGATTCCACAACAGCACGGGGCGCATGGACACCGGAGGTCGAGGAGCAAGCAGGTGTCATCGTCAAGCGTACCACTGCAGCAGAAACAGCCCACCAAGGCAGCCCTCGGCGGCAAGTTCGAACTCCCTATGCGCCCAGAGGCCATTTATCGGGAGCAGTCCATCGAGGACTTTTCCGACTTCTTCCCTGAGGCCGACAACCTGTTCAGCAAGAAAACAAACCGTCCCATCAAGAAGGTAAGCATGGAAGTAAGCTCTACGCACGGCCGCAAGCGCTGTCCTAGGCACCCTCTCGTTTGGAGCTGCGCAGCGACCTCGTGGGAAACTAGCTCCACTTATCTTGTGTTTTTCCCCCCTCTCTCTTTCTCCGTTGAGCCCTCTTGCTAATGTTTTTGCCTTGCCCAAACAGGACGATGCACAATTGATGCCACCACCTGAACTCAAGACACAGCACTCTCAGCCCAACATCCACATCGTGCCACCCCCCGCTAGCGATGACGGTGGTCGCCGCCAGCGTACCAACTCGCGGCCTCCAGCACCAGATGACCAGGCACCTGTGAGAAGGACAAGGTCCCATATTGAAATTCAGAAGTTTGCCGAGGGCGAGGACGACGAGGACTTCTCCGACATTCTTGGCCCTAATGGTGCTCTGGTGGAGAAGGAGGACAGCGACCGGGGCTCCGAGGACGGTGCGGGAGGCATGATGCTTCTCTCAAAGCTTTCCAACAGCTCGTGGCTCGGTGACGATGAGGAAGAGGACGACCCATTCGCCATGATGGACCCGGAGTACAACGAGATGGACCTCGAGGCCAATATCGCCCGGGACCGGCACGCGCGCCTAGCTGAGAGGGTGGAGGAGCTTGTGCAGCTCCTCAAGGTCGGGACCGAGATCACGGGCGAGGAGCGGGTCTCAGACGTGGCCGAGGAGCTGGTTTATCTGTTGCATGAGCATGAGGATGTCAAGGGCCTGATCATCGGCGCTCATGGTTTGCTACCCATCCTGGAGCTGCTCACGCTCCCACCAGACACCATCAGCACAGCCAAAGGCCGCCAGGACATGATCTTGTGGCTGCTCAAGGTCGTCAATAAGGTCAGTCTGCGTCGATCTTCAATGTGTGGAAATACACTAACATTCAACAGATTATCTTCCGTGACAGGGAGCTGCAGGAGAACCTGTGTTTCGTCGGTGGTATCCCGATCATCACCAAGTTTGCCGCGCGACAGTTCTCCAATGAGATCCGCCTCGAGACCGCTGATTTCGTGCAGCAGATGTACGAAACATCAACTCTTACGCTGCAGATGTTTGTTAGCTGTGGCGGTATTTCAGTTCTTGCTGGTTTCCTGGATGAGGATTATGACATGTCCCGAGATCTGGTCCTCATCGGCGTCAACGGTATCTGGAGGGTATTTGAGCTTCAGGGCCCTACGCCTAGGAACGACTTTTGCAGGCTTTTCTCCAAGGCAAAGGTGCTTGATCCATTGGCCGAAATTCTTCACCGAGTCCTGGATGCGGACGAGCAGGATGAGCTGTCCGAGTTTGTTGAAGGCCGGATCGTCAACCTCTTCTACATGTTCTCCCAGGCGGACTATGAGGTCAAGGAACTGATTGCTGACCGTGCAGTTCTCAAGAGTAAGTACAACAGCGCAGCTGCATGGCCCCCATTGAATGGCGCAAAGAAGATGAAGCTGACGAGATGAAAACAGCCGTGTTGAAGGACCTGGAGACTATGACACCCACCTATCAGATCACCATGCTGAAGTTTATCAAAAACTTGTCAAGCCTCCCCACGACCGTTGAGGTGCTTCATTCTGCAGACGCGATCGACTACCTAATTGACCTCCTTGGACACAGCTTGAAGAAGAACATGGGTCATTTCCGGGAGATCTCCAATCAGGTCTTGAACACCATGTTCAACCTGTGTCGGCTCAGCAAGGCGCGGCAAGAGTATGCTGCGGTCCATGGCATCATTCCGTTGCTGCTCAAGATCATGAAAATCGACCGTCCGCCCAAGGAGTTTGCGCTGCCGATACTTTGCGACATGGCCCACTCGGGAAGCAAGGGACGACGTTATCTGTGGCAGAACAAGGGGCTGGACTTCTACGTCTCTCTTCTCGCCGATCAGTATTGGCAGACCACAGCGCTTGATGCTATTTATGTCTGGCTGCAAGAGGAAACGGCCAAGGTGGAGAGCCATCTCCTGGGTGGCAACTTCCCATCCGCCATCGTGGCCTGCTTCGACACGTCCAAGGTCAACGCCTTTGCTGCCTTTGATGCTACTCTTCTTGAGCCCTTGCTTAAGGTCTTCCGCCTAAGCCCTACCCTGGCTGCATCACTGGGCAAGCCTGAGATGTACAGAGGCATTGCTCCAAAGCTAGGCCACAAGAAGCCCGTCGTCCGGCTCAACCTCCTCCGTCTCGTCCGGGCCATCCTGGACAGCTGTGAACCAGACCTGGGCGTCAGCTCCGTGGGCGGCGGTGCGGAGTTGCAGACGCTGTTCGAAAATATACAAATGCTTGAGAAGGACCCAGCTCTTCTGGTGCGCAACCTCGCGCACGAGATCTCCAAGACTCATATCGAGGGAGATTACTTCGAAACCAAGAGCCTTGGCAGTGGTTCCCAAAACGGTGGCAGCGGGCGCTCTAGGTCAGGCGGGTCCAGGAGGATGACAAGCTATGCTACGTCTCCAAGCTTGGTCCACTCGGCAACTGCTCCTGGTGCGCCACCAAGAACACCCACACAAACGCCTCAACTTCGGCATACAGGCTCGGCCAGTGTGATCCAGCAGGTGGCCCACACGCCTCGACGCTCGCAGACAAGTCTGGTACACGAGCAAGATGCCATGTTCGCAAGACCCAGGAGCAGGGGGGCCGAGGGTGGTCTCATGAGCCCCGCCGTCTCTACGCCACGACGCATCTCGGGCGAAGTCAACAACGCGGCGGGTAGGAGTAGGCTGCCAAGGGGCTCGGTCTCGTACACGCGCCCCAGCACGTCCTCTGGTGGGCCGAGCCTTCACCATGGCAGGTCCGACAGCTCACTGAGTAATAAGGAAAACTCGGGGGCCGCGGCGTCGGCTGCGGGGCGGAGAGGCTCCTACGTCGTCGGCGCGAGGAACTCAAGTGGCGGCAGCGAAAGCTCCAGTGGCTCGCTGCACCCACCCTCGTCGCCTGCAGTTGATCGGGACAGGCCGAGCGGCGGCATCAAAAGGCGGGCGAGCAGGGTGCCAAGCTCGGAGCTGCGGTACGTGAACGGTGGTGGCGGCAGCTCGTCGAGAGCCGATGAATCCGGCAAGTGGTCCTAGGACGGCCGCTCGGATCGAGGAGAAGCACAGCCCAGCCGAAGCGAGGCACCCACGACGCCTAGCATCGTACCCCCAATAGAAGACGGCGCGCCTGGTGTGGACAGCCCAACTGCGGCCCCCAGCCTCAGCCTGACCGCCTCAAGCCTGAAAGCGCAGCTTGATGCGAGCCGCCGGCCGCCCCGTGCGCACCATGTCCGACGCGCGGCGTCCTCGAACTTCACTCCAAAGAAGAAGAAAGAAGAGGGAGAAGAAGCGCGAGCCAGACCAAAGACGGTGGCGGCGACGAGGTCAGCATCGCGCAGCGAGCGGTCATCATGTCGTCGCACACGGTACAGCCCCAGCCCGGACAAATGCACAGCGCCTACGCCGCCCCCTTCTCGGTCGAACTCGACCACATCTTCGGCGCCGGGTGGCAGGGCGGCCACCGCAAGTGGCCCAGATGAGGATCAGCCCACTGTGCAGTCGTCATCCAGGTCAAGCCCGAAGAAGAAGACACCCTCAAAGCTGAAACTCAGGGACAGTTTGAGCCCTGTAAAAGTACCGTCACCGTCATCCTCATCCCGCTCGTCACCTGCATGTGATGTACGGGCAGGTGGCGACGCGAGCCCCAGGAAGAGGGACAAACCAAGACTAAGTGCTTCTGCAAGCCCACTCAAGAGGACCCCGCCAAAACTCAAGTTGAAGAGAAGCACACCGACGGCGGATCTTGCTAGCTTGGGCCGCTCCCCGTCGCCGAAAAGCCACGCCAAGTCTACCACCACCGGAAACGAGCAAGCCTCCACGCCATCCTCCAGAAGGCGAAAGGCGCATACAGACTCATTAGGGGTATCAACGCGATCGATCTAGAGTATACTGTGTGGCATAAACACTACGAGGATCGCACTTACTGAGATGAAACCCGGACTGCGAAGACCAGGAGGGAAAAGGAGACACAGAGAGCGTTTTTCCGCCGCTGCTACCTATGCAGGGATTTAATTTACAGGCGCGGGCATGCGGGTTGTGATTTCGCATTGTAAATTCATTCTACAAGTCTGCAGTACTTTCCGAGCCTCGGTCTGGCCGAGGCAAGACACGCGCATGTCAATGGCGTTGGACGCATGGGATTGTCAGCAGTGAAACTTTGAACAGCTATGTGGGTGCTGTCACTACTGTGTTGATAATAATTGAACAAAGCACAACGCAAACGGAAATTGCATTGCAGAGAGACGGTCCTGTGTTGTATGTATGTATGCGAACTACATAGAATCCTTTGTGCCCAGCTGGCATTCCAGTGAGCGCGCCGTCAAATCGGTACATCACACCCCCCCAAGCTGTCAACTTGTGCCGCCAGTACGTCGAGCAGCATCTAACCCCCGGCCCCCAGCCCCAGCAGAGTCAACGGCTCAATAACAGCAGTGGTGGTGACCGAATCCCCTCAGACTATTTTCCCAAAAGCCTCACGATGGCCACCGTGACAGGAGGGCCCAGGCCGGCATCTGGAGCACCACCTGCAGGCGTCAGCGGGGAGGGAATCGAGGGATCAACGGCCGACGATGGCCTGGGACCCATCTACGGCCCGTGGGAACCGGCGCCTTTCCATAACCCTTATATACCTGAATGGGTGGACCCCCAGTGGCGAGACAACCTCATATTCTCGGCCAGAGGAAACCAGAAGAGGGAGCAGCTCGTGAGCTCGGGCAGAATACTGCGCCCGGCGATCCTGCCCAGGGACCAGGCCAAGAATCCGACAGATTTTGCGCGGTATGTACGCAAGCAAGCTTTAAATCCGCCCCGTCGTACCCTCCCCCCTCTTTCACTTCAAGCACCAAGTGTTTATATGCACTTGTTTGTATATGGTTTGCTTACTGGATTAATCCAATAGCCGCTTCGGCATCTATCCCAAGACTAGACCGACTGATCCAGACCCAGTCGTCGGTCGATCCCTAATCACACCGAGGCTCGGCCCAGGTCAGCCGCCGCCGGATACATTGGGAGATGAAGAGATATGGCAGTCGGTGGTGTTTGGCGGGCCGACGACTAAAGAGGTCAGTACCTAGGTATAGATGTGGGAGTTAGCCGGTTGAGGAGTCACTGGTGCTATATGCTTAAGTATTTACTTCCGTTTCAGTTGCTAAGAAATGGGCTCTCCTAGTTGCTCGAATCAGGCGTGTACGATCCAAAACATCGAATGGCTCAACTCCCTCCTGGGGAGGCCTTGCACCCGTAAGTGGATGGTACCCCAGCTTCTCAATGTTGGGGAGAACAAGTCTCTGATCACACAAACAAACCCTCCAGGCTCTTCAGCAGAGACAGATGGCTAGATTACAATTCGACAAGTCAGGCCTTTTTCCAATCGATCGGTAATACACGCTGGAATTTTGGAAATGCAGATGGTATATACGACCCTAGCGTAAGTCGCATAGGTATTGACTGATTCAGAAGCCTGGTACCAGACTCTGCCGAGTCCTACCTCCGCAGGCAGTATCATTAACTAACACACCAGCTTCCTGATCGTCCAGGACGACAGAGTATGGGCAGCCATAGAGCCAGCGCTCCGTTTAGCAGGGAGGGTGATTGCCTCGAACCACCCATTCTGGTGAGAAAGAAACCTAGAACCACATGCAATCTCTCATTCTCAAGCGGTGGAGACTTACTTACACGCCCTGGGCCTCCCCCCCTCGCCCCCCTCACAGGAACGCAATCCTAAGCCTTTACCACGTCCGCCCAGTCCCTGACGACGTGGACGGGCGCACAAACGAGGTTCGCAGACAGGCCGGGGCACCATTCATGTCTCTATGGCTGGATGAGAACAGGCCTGGCATGTATCGTGGGGCAGCAGAGCTTAGACTGCTGGGCTTCCGGTCCAGACAGACAACAGAGGCATTACTATATCAGTGTAATTATTATCCAGCAATCAAGCCGCCCCATGTCCAATTTCCCCCCCAGCTGGAATACATACATATATACATGTACGCAGTCTAGTTAGCTGATGGTATCTGTCTCGTGTGTTTCCAGACCTCCGTTTCTGCGTCGCCACTTGGGAGGACAATTCTACCGCGCACGCCATCACCTTTTGCGTCGGCTTGAACGAGGAACCAGGCTATCCACGTCCTCCTCAGCCGCGAATTGTGATCGTCAGTAAGTAAAAATAAAGGATAAGATAGATAGGCTATGACTTGAAGCATCTTCCTGAGAAAAGCAGCTATCTTACGGATAGTCACGTGCATCAAATGCAGTCAGCTCAGCTACATATGTACTTTGCAACAGGGCTAATCCAGGCGGTGATTTAGTAAATCCCCGCAACTTGTGGCAATTGATGACGACGGAATTCCCAGAGGTTCGAGCCGCGACCACTTTCAACTTGGCGAGAACAATCCTGCACGAGATGGCCGTGAGTAACTTAGTTGATGCTTTACCTTGTGGCTCAGGCTGAGAACGACCTGCTGATTGATATCTGCCGGCTCCACAGCACGCAAGTCGAAGTGAGTAAGTCCCGAGATTGTCAACTTGTTCTCCTGCCGATGAACAGACACTATTTTCTTCTTCCTACGAATGCGAGACGTAACGCCCGCCCACAAATTGTACCTACTACATGTTGATATCCTACCACTGGTGTGGTAGAGACAAGAATTGAGGAACCCTGGCTAAAAGGAAAGGAATGTTAAAGCGGCTATCGAGATGCTCTTAAAAGAGCCGGAATTCACCCTGCAGCATATGCCAGCTGAGCTTGTGAGGGGCCTGGGAATAACACCAGAAATGGTCGCCCGGTTCCGCCCAATGGCTCGCGCCATGTACGGCCAAGGCGTCACATCGAGGCGACAACAATACTTGTAAGTCCTGAAGTCTACTATGTCATTCTTGCGGGACTCCTCAGCTTCATTAACAAGTTTGAACAACACAATCTTAGCTTCCAGGATGGCCCCCAACTTGAAGAAGGCAAAGCATTTGAAAATGAGGTTCGCGTTCCCATCCAGACTGACTTCTGCATGTATCTATCCCCTCTTTCATGCCCTCGAGAATCAGAGCCCTGACCAAGGCAGCATTGTTGACCCAAGTACAGACCTGGGGTGATCCTCTCGCCTTTAGCGAACCCACCGGACCATTCGACGAGACACAGCTGCAGTACATGATACAGGCCATCTCGTGGCCCGAGAGCCACCTCGCGCCAGAACTCCAGCACAGGGAAGTCAACAAGTCCTTTTACGGGCCCTACGCAGCGGGCTCCTATCACGGTTTCCTGCTCAACCCCCCTGCGCCCGCGTACGATCAGAAACGGCCCGTTCCTGTTGAGGCATACGCCCAGTTCTTCCGGGACGACTGGTGGCAGAGCGTGTTCCGGCGGTTTGGCCACCAGTCGCTCAAGTTGAGGCCGACCGACAAGTCGTTGTTGGTCTTGCAGAAGCGCGAT
Source organism: Diaporthe helianthi (assembly GCA_001702395.2). Classification (NCBI taxonomy): domain Eukaryota; kingdom Fungi; phylum Ascomycota; class Sordariomycetes; order Diaporthales; family Diaporthaceae; genus Diaporthe; species Diaporthe helianthi. The sequence continues at coordinate 13,125 of MAVT02000251.1, read as the reverse complement.
TCCCGGCTTGAGGGTCTCGAGCTAGAGCGTGAGCTGGGTGCGGATGATTATCGTTATATTGCTAAGACGGCATTCCCAGTGTTGTGAGTTGTTGGTCCCCACTTGTTCAACTGGTGTATGTGTGAAAGACTTCCGGATAGTCCTTGCTCTAAGATTATATTTGGTTTTATGTCTGAGTGACGGCGCCATGCTTGGATTGCTCAGAGCCTTTTAGACATGCACATGTGAACATGACCTCACGGGATGCAAAGGAAGTCACATTTCAAATGGAGACATGAGCAAGCACTAATACATTTCTTCCATAGATTCGAGGCGAACCAACAATTCTTGAGCAATTGGCTGTGGACGGAATCAGAGGACTTGATACTCTACCAAACCACATTACGCCGACTTTATTACGAGGCGAAGACGTGGGTACGGATATTTAGGCGGCTCACCTCAAAAGCCGACAAAGCGACATCAGATATTGAACAATTGGGGGCCGCACTTGTTGGCTGGCTTGCGGACAGTGCAGCAGGAAGGCTACAGACAGCTGCTTCCCAGCAACCAGTAATAACGGCTTGTAAGAATGAGTTTCCAGTTCTTCTCAAATTCCTTCATCCTTCGCGTTGGAAGCAATTAGTCTACTTATGATCTGCTCAAGTGATACAAACACAATGGGCTAACCTTGACAAATACCCATGTGAAGTCAACGCAGCTTCCACCACCATTATGAGTGACGATCTACTAGAGTTTGAACGACTACTCAGATACGCCATACAGTACGCACAGTCGGTCATCGCCATGTATTCCCTACTCCCAGAAGAAAACCAGCGACTGAATGTGCACCATAAATACCTGATCCCCCTCAGGGGCCACCTGAACATCGTTCGCACAAGGCTTTTCGCGCTCGTCCAAAAGGTCCAAACCTTCCTCACGTACATCTCCTCGATCAACAACAACAATGACAACAACAACAACAACAACAACAACAACAACAGCCAATTCTTCCTATCCCAAAACCTCCAGGCGCTCAAGACCTACATCCAGCTCTTCCACCAGACGGCAAACACAAACGGCGCCAACATCGAAAACACAATCGCCCTCATGGCCGACAACCTCATCGCCCCGGGGCTGGACTACTCGCGCCACCCAAACACCCTCCCCTTCATCCCCGACGCGCGGAAGCGTGTGGCCATGAAGACCATCTACAAAAGGGCGGCGGTGCGCGCGCTGACCTACCTGACCGCGTCCGGTCGCAGCCGGGTGCTCGATGTCGTCCACAAGTGGTCGGCCATACTGGTGAAATACCGGCGGGCACGGGAGGTCAGGAGGGAACACGTGGGCGACAGGACGTTCCCGCGCTTGTTTACTGGCGCTGCGCCGCCGCAGGTGGCATCTGGTTCCGCTGGTGTGGGAAATACACAGCAGGTATCTCAAGCTGGTCCTGCTGGAGGGGGTGACGAACTGCAGGAGGCTGGCCCCACTACCGGGGGGAACGCTGCTCAAGTGTTTGCTATCAGGTGGAACAATATTCAGGGGACGTAGAAGATGTCATTGGAGGCAGACGATGCTGAATGACCGTTGTGTGGGTTGTTTTCCAGACAGTCGGCTGCCAGTGGTCAGCTCGACTAAGGTGCAGGGTGAGGAGCGGATGTATAATGTACGCCTCTTATTCAAACTATTTCACTGAATCAGAGATGGATGCATGAAGCATTCATAATCAATGAAGGGCGGACAGTGCAGTAATGCCTGGTTATGAAGCGTTCCATGCTTCAAAATTATCTTAATACCTAGTTAGGTAATAGTTATACATCAGCCACGCTTGTCAAAGGAGTCATATCCATCCCCCATCAATCACAATACTCTGATTCGTAACCCCCGAACTATCATCAGCAACCAACCACAACGCCAACCGCGAGACCTTATCCGGCTTCAGGAGCCTCTTCAACTCCTGCCGCCCCAGCACCTTGGCCTCGTACTCAGGCGTGATGATCTCCTCCCTCTGCCTCTCGGTGGCAATCGCCCCGGGCATGATACTATTCACCCTGACACCCTATGGCCCAAACTCGTGCGCCAACGTTTTGATAAGCCCGACCATGGCCGCCTTGCTCGCGACGTAGGAGACGGCGCCCGTCTCCGGGATGGCCCAGATGATGCTGCCCATGTTGATGACGGACGAGGAGCCGGGCCCAGCCCCGGCTGCGACGAGGCCCGGCATGAGGGCCTGCGTCAGGAAGAAGGCGTGTCGCAGGTTGACGTTGAGGCCTTAGTCCCAGTCCTCGGGCGTAACGTCCATGGTGCTCATGCGCTTGTCGTGGGCCGCGTTGTTTATGACACCGTGGATCGCTGGGTGCTTTGCGAGAATGCTGGCTGCGGTAGGTCTGACTGCTCCGGAGATATGGGGCTGTCATGTCGCAGTGGTGGAACTCTGGCGAATGCTTGACGCCGTTTGCCGCAAGGTCGTCTATGAGTTGCCTTGCGGGCTCGTCCAGTTTGGCGAGAATGATTACCCGGCTTCCTTGGTGGGCAAAGGTCTCCGACATGCATCCGCCGATTCCGGTGGCTCCCCCGGATATGACCACGACCTTGTCCGCCAGGCTGGGGTAGTGGGCATACTGCACCTGCTGCTGCAAGCGTAATATAAAGCCAATTTTGTGTCAAGATTGGTAGGATTCCCCTGTTGTTCCCAAGGGCTATCAAACAATTCAATAATCTAGCATTCTTGTTATTCCATAGGGTCTAAAGACTAATAAGACATTGCGGAGACAGGTAATTCTTGGTTGGACCAAAGCGGTAAAATCCTCCCCACGTTACTTAAAGTTATAGTAAATAAGTAGCACACGCCCTCTCATCCCGAGCGCACGGCCAAGCTGCTGTGGCTTGGCCTCAAGCCATGACGGGCTCAGATTCTGGGTGTCAGGTACACATTTAATGGCCCCTTCTCCCACAGAATATATACATTACTGTTGTCATACCATTTATGCAGATCTTCCCCAGCGCGAATATCAAAGTTCCAGATCAGCCTGGATAGGATCATCCGCATTTCTGCGTTGGCCAAACTAAAAAGAGAACAACAACTGTCAGCTTGTCTCACCACGTACTACAAAACCAGCCCGGGGGCACTTGAGGCCTGGTTTCGAACGGAATAACGCACTTCTTTCCAATGCAGTTTCGGGGTCCAATTGAGAAGGGCTGGAGGGCTCTCTTGGCATCGCCAGCGAATCTCGGGTCGCCCAGCCAACGTTCGGGGATGAACTCTTCAGCCTTTGCAAAATGGTCAGGGTTGTGGTAAACTGCCCACTGCCATACGTCCACGGAGGTCTGTGGAATAGTCAGATCAGGTTATTGATTTTCTTGAAGGAACTAGAAACACAGCATGAGAATCAAACTTACCCCTTCAGGTATGAATTCGCCAAGGATTTTATCGCCTCCCTTGCCAATCTGACGTGGGCTCGAGCTGGGCAGGGGAGGGTACAGCCGCATACTTTCGTCCAGCACAGCGGATAGATATTTGAGGTTCTGGATGCTGAGCATGTCGATCTGATCTTCGCTCTCGAAGGCTGACCTGACCTCTTCATTGAGTTTCGCCAGGGACTCAGGATGAGTGGCTAGGTAAAAGGTCACCGCAGACATCAACGTGGCCGTCGTTTCCGAGCCCGCGACCACGAGTAAAAAGGCGTGGGATGCGAGCTCATCGAAGGATATCGTCTGTGACACACTGCATCAGCAATCCCCAGTTCGTGCAGCGCTCCAGGCAGAGATACCTAGGTACCCTACTTAGATTGGGAACATAACACAACTCACCGAACCAACCGTTTCCGACTTCTTAATCATGGCAGCAACAAAGTCTGGACGACTGGTGCCGAGGTCCAACCTCTTGCGCATTTTCTGTCGGGACAGCTCCTTGTTCTCAGCAAACTTGGTGGCCAGGCTGCGAGGAACAGTCATCAATAGCAGTGGCCCAATCCATGACAGCCGTCTGCTAGCGGTAATCAAGGACATGTTCTTGACGCTCTTGAAGATGATATCAACCCAAGGATGATAGGTGCTATTCTCCAAACACCCAAAAGGTTCGCCGAATGACAAGTCGCCAATGACATCAAATGTCGTGTAGTTAAACCACCTCTCAATGTCCACGGTCTTGGTACCGCCTTCAGCAACCTCGTGCAGCCTTGTGAACAGCTGGTCGACATAGTGCTTGATGACAGGCTGCTGCTCCAACATGGCCTGCGCAGAGAACCCGTGGGCCAGCAGGCGGCGGAAGCGAGAGTGGTCCTCACGGTTGGAGCCGATGATGTTGTCGCGGTTAGGAATCGAGTTGATGATATCCTTTGGGTTCTCGCCCGTCTTGCGATGGCCGCGGACATCTTGCATGCCGTCGGGGTGGTTGACGGAAATGTGCGTCGGGCCGACGCGGACGATCGGGCCGTATTTTTGGTGAAGTTTCAATATCTCACGATGGCCGTTGCCCGATGTGTAGAGGCGGACGTAGGGGATGTATGAAGCCGCCCATAGCTTGGGACCCGGGATCTTGCGCAGGGGGCTGAAGAAGACTTGGTACACGCTGTACGATAACAAGTACGCCAAAATCTGATGGGTGGCTGGGCGTTAGTTCTTGATGGGTTGGGTTTTCACGGGTTGGAAGACTTACAAATCCAATTGCAATCAAGGAAGTCGTCGCCAATGAGGGCAGGTTGTTCATGTTTTTTGAAAACATTGTAACGTTAATAGCAATGACAAAACAACACATGCAGCTTTAAGTCACGTTGAGAAGTCACATCGAGATCAAGTAGCAGACCTCATCTTTTATAGTAACTCATGCGCTCTTTACCCGTACAGCGAGTGGTGACCTTGTGAAGCCTCCAAGCGGATTTCGGTACGACATGTACGCGCCGTAGCTGCCCGGTAGTTGCCCGGTAGTTGCCATCATGCCATGTCACCTGCTGCGCTTAAACAGGTTCCCCACCAGCAAGAAGTCGTCCACCTATGACAATCCATGCATTAGATTAACTGCCGACATCGATTGGAATCCGGGGTGCCCTTACTCCGATCACTGAATGTCGGCGCTCCCGACGGCCGTTTGGGTAACGTTGCTGGCCCTAATTCCGACCACCCCCTGATTCCGACTACCTCCTCTTTTAACTACCTCTTTGACTTAAGGCTATTAGTACTACTACAACTATAGAATCCTTAATAACTATTTGTATTTCTAATTCTTTATCTTTATTACTTTCCTTGGATACCTACCCTACTTTAATTTAAGCCTATTATACTACCTTAATATTTATAAAAAGCTTATTTAGATTAAGTTATACCTTCTTCTTTTAAGTTAACCTTATTACTTTAATTTAATATTTTAGCTCTTAATTTTTCTATATAGATATTATAAGATTTATATCTTTTTAGTCTTAACTCTTAAGGATTTTCTAAAATAGAAGTTATTATATAAGGTTTAAGTTCCTTTACTAAGTATACCTAGCTACTATACTATATAGCTTTTATAATTACCTAGGAGTTAAAAAAAGAGTCCCTCTTAGCTAATAAAAATACTTATTAGTATAAAAATAGCTACTATTTCTTATAATAATAACCTGTTTAAATAATTTTACTTCTTTAACTTAATTATCTTTAATAAAGTAGCTTTTAAGTACTTTATACTTCAATATTAGCTAGAAACTAGTTACCTATTAATTAAAGTAAATATTTAACTTTGTTAAAATCTCTAATTAAACCTTATAATAGTAAAAAAAAAACTATTTCTTTACTATAACTATAAATAAATTATGTCTTTCTTATTAATTAAAATACTTCTTAAAAGTAGTCTTAAATAAGCTAAAGATTACTATATTAAGTAGTTAAAGTATATAAGAGGTTACTATTAGAAGAAATATAATATAAACTTTATTTAAAAAGTATTTTTATATAAAGTTAACTATTATATAGGTATAGTAGCTATTTATTATTAAAAGCTTTTATTTTAATAGGTTTAATAGTATTATAAGTAAAAAGACGACTTTCTTAAGCTAGTAGATTATAATAAACTCTTTTATTTACCCTTTCTTTATAGCTATAAATTACTAGCTATTATAATCTTTAAGGGTAATAGGAAACTTCTACTATTAAATCCTTAATTCTTTAAAAATAATTAAAGGGATTAAAGATTTACTTATAATAAATATATACTTTATAAATAAGGTTTATACTTTTATATTAAAGTCTTTTTTTAAGGAGATTACTACTATTAGAATAGCTTATTATTAATACTTTTTTAGCTTTCCCTTTTATAAAACCTCCTTTATTTATATTCTAATAGTTAGCTAGCTTAATTAACTTTATAGTTAGTAGTTATATAAAGTTAAACTATAACTTAATATTCTTTTTTATTACTACTTTAAGCTTTTTTACCTTAACTTACTAGTATTTATAGCTTTTAGGTATAAGGTAATAAAGTAGGAATACATTTAGCTACTTCCTCCCTAATAGAGTAGGCTTACTAAAGAAGGAGGCTAGCTATACTATAAGGGCTTTTGTTTCTTAGTAAGTTAATATATACTTTAAACTACTTTAATTTATAAGAAATAAAGCTAATTAGTTTTCCTAATTATTAAAAAGAAGATAATAAAGCTTATAAGAGATAAACTAGCTTTATATACTATAGAGATAATTATAAAGTATAGTATAGGGGATATACTATACTTTAAAGGCTTAATAAATTAGTATTCGATCCTTAATAGTAATAAAGGTATTATATAGTTTAACTTCTAAATATAGCTTTATAATAATAAGAATAATATTTATATAAAGTTTAGTATAGAGAAGAAAATCTATTATAATATTATTAAGGGGTATATATAGGGTAGGGGAAGATATATATATACGTGAACGCGGGTATAGGGCGGTTTGAATTAGGGGGTGGTCGGAATTAGAGCTAGTAACGTTAAGTATCCGGCTACAGCTAAGGTAAGATTCTTAGCCACCGAGTTACATAGCCTATAGACTAAGCAGAACAGGGAGTCTTAACAAGAAAAACTTACTAGTAGGCTTCTTATTTAATTTTAAATAGTAAATAATAATAGATCCTGCTACGCGCTTTGTAGTTGCTGTATACTAAATGCTAAAAGCTAAAAAGTTTTAGTAGTACTAACACTTGTGCCCGTATACCTAGGTACTCTTGCACCCATCCTACCTAGGTATCCATAAAACATTAATAATTGCGGAGCTGTCGGCCTGAGTATAGCCGGACGACGAGTCTGGTTCGGCGCCGAGGACTAAGCGCGAATGCTACTTAAAGTTAGTGGAACATTGCACGACGTGGATCTTCAAATGTTAGATACCCCCCTTTTTTCCCCATGAACAGCCACACTAATACCTAGGTAACTAAGGTAAGTTGATACGTTCTACACATACTTAGATACTCTTGTATATATCAATAGTACTTGAGTAACTGCAACTAGCCCGTTTCTAATAGCCTCCATGCGCCGTGCCCTGCAAAAAGAACAACAAGCTTGAAGAAACATAGACAACCCTAGCTATTACAACAACTTAAAACCCGTACAATCTCGCTCCATTCATCCCCATCTCCTACTTTGCCTCCGCTGCTTCTCAAAAGCAAGCCTACGACGAAGACGCGACCATTCAAAGCCCGCAACAAGGTCCCAGGAGACATTCTCAGCCGGTTCCCAACTGTCAAACTCCTCGCCCCAGCCTTGCCACCTGATGAGGTACTGACGACCATCATCGGGGCCCCAGGCCTGGACGATCTTTTCCACGCGGTAGATCTGGGCGCCGCTTGTTTCTGTGTACAAGGGCAACGCGAGTGAGGGCATCACGGGCGAGGGCGATACCGTCGAGGGCAGCAGAGGGGAGGGGGGAGAGGAGGGGGCGGGCGAGACAGGAGGCAGAAGAAGGGAAGAAACCCCTTCTGGCTCCACGGTTCCGAATTCCGTGGGTGGTGAGGTCTCTTCTTCTGCTGTGATTACGGGTGTATCGGGAATACTCACCATCTCTCGTTTCTCTGGGCGGTTGAAAAACTGCTGGTTGGTTTCCTCAACAACCACTGCCAGTGGCTCTTCTGCGGCTCCAACAGAGGGTTCCCCGTCGTCAATTTCCATGACAATTTCTAGGAACTGAGGAGGATTATCAGTATTCAACGAATTGTCGTTGACGTCTGCCAGAGTTCCGATGCCCTGCCTGCAGTCGACTGAGTGGTCCAAGACAGACGGCCTGCACGTGCCTTGTCCGTTGCTGCGCCGACAACTGGAGTAACGCCGGGTCGATGCACTGATCCTCGGTCAGTACGTGCTGCCAATAGACGTGTTGCTGGTCCCACCATTCTTCGAAAGACATATCCATACCTAATGGGTTGCAATTGGTTCAAGTATCTTGAACCTTGGTCGTTTTATCAGATCTCAGCTGTCAGCAATTGAGCCAACGTGTATGCCCAGGGTGCATTCCCGTTAGCTTTCATCAGGTCATTATGTACAGTGCCGCAAGTGGGACGCTGGGGAGAATCATTTGTACCCTTTCCCCACCGTGTACTCACATTGGCATTGTCATCTGTGCACCGCGAATTTCTTTGCATATGAAAGGTTTACAAAGACGTGGCTCAGGCCCTAAACATTTGAAAGTAAATTGGAAAACCGGCACGACGCCACTCTTTCGGGTTGGGACGGCGGTAGTACAAGACACCACTGACCAGTCCAGCCCCGAGGGGCAAGTGCTGATGGAGATCAAAGATGAGGCACTGGCCCCGTCAGCGCTAAATTGGCACGATTGACCAGCTCGACGCCCTTTCCATGCGAACAAAGGAACACACTGCAGGGTACTATGCAAATCATACGTGGGACCGGACGGGACAAGAGATATAATTCCAGTATCTCTGCGACGTCTTCCTATCGACCGATCCCGTAATTCCAGCTAGGGAACCGTCCTTGACTTTGAAGTGCCGTGGCAGATTAGCTCTCGGGCTAGTTGTGGCGACGATTCTAGTCAACACCACCGTCGGGAGCGATGCTCCCGAGCCTCCCGAGGTTGTCTGTGCGCTGCGACACCGCAGAGACGGGCTTTTTGACACTGCCTTTTGTAAACGCTGGGTCTTTGAGCGTTTACCACTGTATAAAGGGACCGTCCGCCTTCGGGTTGTCTACGGATTGAGAACAACACCACGCAGCTAGAGAAGTCATCCCGGATAGTCAATTCGCACGCGGCCTTCTTTCGACTCGACATTTGCAACCATGCCCTCTGAAGTCAAGACAGAATTCCTGGTGGTGGGGGCAGGCCCAGCAGGAGCAGCCCTTGCAAGCTTTCTTGGACAGAATGGTATGTGTGCCCATGTTTCGTGGTAGTCCCCCGAGCTGGTTGGTGAGTACACACTAACTTGGCGCATAGGGATGAAGGGATTGGTGATCGCTGGTGCCTCCGGCACGGCTGACACGCCCAGGGCTCACCTTGTGAACCCGTTCACGCTCGAGTGCCTGCGTGATATCTCTGTTGAAGACGATGCTATGAGATTGTCTCTTCCGCCAGAGATGATCGGGGCGTTCAGGTACTCCAAAAGTCTTCTGGGCCAGGAGATAGGGAAAGTTGACCACTGGGAGGGTGTGCCCGAGAATGCGATGAATATCAAGAAATATACGCCGTCCAGATGGGTTGACCTCCCCCAGACCTACCTCGATCCCATATTGGTCAAGCACGCCTCGCACCACGGGTTCCCAACCCGCTTCTCGGCGCAGCTTGTCTCGGCGGAGAGGGACTCGGGGGGGGAGTGGGTCTGCACGGTGAACGACCTTGTCCGTGACGACACTTATCGTATCCGGGCCAAGTACCTATTTGGCGCCGACGGTGGCCGCAGCCAGGTCGCCAAGTCCACCAATGCCGCCATGGCATCGCAGCCCTCATCAGGGATTGCATGTAACGTCTTGTTCAAGGCCGAACTATCGCACCTGATGAAGGAGAAACAGGCGCAGCTACACGTCATTGTCAATCCAGCTGGCGATTCCCGGTTTGGCAATGGGCCTGTCGTGCGGATGATCCGCCCGTTTAACCAGTGGATGATGATCTCTGTCTTCCCTGGCATCACGGCTGAACAGGACCCGTTCAAGGGCTTGGGCCCAGAAGACCCCGAGCTCGTCTCATGGGTCCGCGAGAAGATCGGACTGGACGAAAACCCACTGACCAAGGACATAGAGCTGGAAGTCGAGCGGCTTGACCCATGGGTTATCAGGGAGACAGTGGCGGAAGACTATATCCCTGAGGAGAACGCATTCCTGTTGGGTGACGCAGCACACCGGCACCCGCCCGCGTATGGCCTTGGAAGCAACACCTGCGTTCAGGATGCATACAACTTGGGCTGGAAAGCGGCATTTGTCGCCAGGGGTCTCGCCGGACCTGGGCTCCTCGAGACGTACAACACAGAGCGGCAGCCCGTAGGCGCACAGCTGGTCAGGGAGGCCAACCGAGCCCTGCTCATGAACATCGACGTCTGGGGGGCGCTGGGGATGGTGGCCAAGAGCCAGGAAGAGCGGGAGCGTACCCACGGCCTCTTGGCCGAGGCGAGTCCGGATGGAGAGGCACAGCGGCGGCAGCTACACGAGGCCATGGAGGCGAAGATGGGGGAGGGGAAGAGCCTCGGGCTGTGCATGAACCAGTGGTATGAGTCGACGGCGGTATATCTCGACGATGAGCCAGGTCCGCGAGTAGTACCAGTTGGCTTCGATCGTATCTCGGATGTACATGTGTCGACGTACCCGGGCACGCGGCTACCGCATGCCTGGCTGGACAAGCCACTAAGGAGGACGGCCATTTCGACGCACGACCTGTCTGGGAAGGGTGCGTTTTGCCTGCTGACGGGGCACGGAGGAGAGGGCTGGAAGGAGGCTGCGCGTAATATCTCGGCCAGGACCGAGATCCCCATTAACGCGCACAGCATCGGGTTTGGTCTTGAGTGGCAAGACGTGTATCGCGAGTGGTATGAAAGAAGGGGCGTTGAAGACTCTGGCTGTGTCCTGGTCCGACCGGACCGGTACGTCGCGTGGAGAAGCCCCAAGGTGGTTGAGGATTGCGAGGGGAAACTGGCGGCCGTGTTGGACAAGATCCTGTCCCGCGGCTAACATTATACGGGTCCATGCCCACGGACTGTTGGACCCAGATTGGACTCGTGCAATACCAGGTTGAGCATGGCTGGCTGGATAGAGCCGGACGAGCGTAGCTCTATACCTAGGTAGTCTTTGTGAACAGCTGTGTTTGTAGTGAGTGCCGAGCAGGCTGAAAGTGAAGCTTGGGCAGGGTTGAAAATTTAGTCTGTAGTTATGTAGTCTTAGTTAAGACTAAATACTAATTTAGTGTAGTTTGTAGTTACTATAGTCTCGAGGTCGAACTAAGACTATATAGCTATAGACTTAACTTAGTACTAACTATAAAAACTATAAAAAAAGTAGAGGTGTTTTTTTTATTTATTATATTCTTAATAAGGAGTTAAACTTAAGGCTTATAGAGTTAAATAGTATTATTCTTAATCTATAAATAAACTACTATAGTATAAAATTATAAAGTAATTTATTTACGAGTTTCATTAATATAGACTTTATTTATTATAGGATTATAATTAAAGATTATCTAATTATACTATATGTACTATTTATTTTATTAAAAAGTAACATTTTAGCTTTCTTATAAATTACTACTAAGAAAATAACTAATAGCCTACCTAGAGTATTAACGTACTAACTACTCGTTACTCCCCCTTTCTCTTCTACCCTAACTATTACTACCTCTTTATTACTATTTATATTAAAGTATATTCTTTAAAAAGAAATATAGTTATACTAGTAGACGATAATATAGCGAATATTAAGTTAAAGTTTATATATATATAAGGCTAAGTTTCAACCTATTAAATTAAATAAAGCTAAACGTACGAATATTTAATATTATAAATTATAGCTATTCCTAACTTACATTTTCAATAGTTACCTAGTATAGTGTTTATGATATAATAATGTTATAATACTTAATTATAAGTATAAAAGATTTAGTAATAACTTTAAATAATTTAATAATTTATAAAGTACTTTATATACTAATAAATAAAGAAAGTAACAAAGATTTATTTTATATAAGCTTAGAGTTCTAATAAATTCTAAAATAAAGCTAAAGTAGCTTAGTATACCTAGCTACTTTTTATATATTTAAAGGTACTTTTATAGATCTTTTTAGAGTTATAATAGTATATTTATATACCTATATACCTAGGAGTCTTATATACTTATATACTTATATACCTATTTATTAGGTATAGAGGTATTAAGGTAAATAGGTTATATTTAGTACTAATAATATATATCTCTTTTTATATAATTAGAGTAAAAGATAATAGTAAATATATTTGTAAACCTTAAGTTTTATTTATGACTTATAATATTTTTTAAAACCTCTAACTTTAATATATTTATATATACTTTACTAAGTAATAATAATATAAATATTAGATAAAGCTTAACTAGTATTAAATTAAGCTTTTAATTATAGTAGGTAGTATCCTTACTAAGTAGTAATAACATAAATATAAAATAAATATTTTTATAATATTTTAATTAAAAAAGTTTAACTATTATTAAATTAAGCTTTTAACCTTATTACGTACTATATTTACTAAGTAATAATAATGTTAATATTAGATAAATAATCTTATAATAGTTTAATTAAGTAAACTTTAATTAGGCTTAAATTAAGCTAAAATCTAATAAAAGTTAATAAAAAATATTTATTATTTAGGTTATATACCTATATATAACGTTAAACACTACCGAGTCGCGCACCTTACCGAGTCGCGTACTTTTCTAGAAACTATTATAGTTTACTTTCCCACCGCGTTTTTTCGCGCTACATTCTAAAATAGAAAAAACAAAAGAATCTATTATTTAGCTTACTATTTAAGCTATTTAAAAAGACCTAAAACTAAGTAGGCGATATATATCTAAGATATATAATATACCTAAATTAACCCTTTATAATAGAATAGCTAGCTGAATTATACAACGAGATACTTATATAAATTATAAAAGATTGATAAAAATAGAGAAGAAGGTTATAAGCTAGATATTAAGATATAGATACTAACCTTATATCTAGGCTCCCTAGTATTAC
>MAVT02000250.1:4536-41706 GCA_001702395.2 Diaporthe helianthi | reverse complement strand
TTAGCTAGGTAGCTAGGTTAACTAGTAGCTTAGGGTAGCTAGGTAGCTAGGTAGCCTAGGGTAGCTAGGTAGTAGGATAGTAGCTAGCTAGTAGCTAGGTAGCTAGCCTAAGGTAGCTAGGTAGCGGGATAGTAGCTAGCTAGTAGCTAGTAACTACTAGGTATAGCTAGGGGGTAGCTAGAGCTAGGTACCTAGCTAGAGGTAGTTTATATATTAACTTACTCTATACTTCCTAAGGGTATATATATATTTAAAAGTATATATACCTTAAACTTATTTTTATACTATATATATACCTTAAAATAGTTTTTATACTATATATATACTTTACTTAATACCTATATATAAAAGTATATATATAGTATATATTAATTTATACTATTTATATTAATTGTACTCTTTATTTACTTATACGTTTATTAAAAATAAGCTGTAAATGTTCTACTTATTTAGTTTGCACGTTTATTAGAATGTACTGCGTAGGGACGGTGCATTAATGGTACAAAATGTTATACTAGGGCCGGTATTGTTGTGCAGGTAGTTCTCGAAGAATTCATCCCCCTCGTCCTCGGTGAATCGTGTCGCCAATGCCGAGTCCGAAAATTGCACAGCAAAGTCATGCAGAATACAATCGGCTTTTAGATCCCGGTAGTAAATGGTCGACGTGTTGGCATCTGGGAGACCCAGAAGGGAACGGAGCCGAGACTGGTCTTCAAAGAACACCCAGCCCCGCTGGCGAAGCGATTTGACCTCAAGACCTAGCCCGAGAATTTTCCTAAGTCTTCAGACTGGCGATATAAGTCGTCAAAAGAGCGTTGCAGTGCGGCCCAACCATCAGATTTACGTACGGGCCCCGAAAACTCCCTGTTGTGGCCATGCAATACGACCAGGACGGCCGGAGGAAACAGCGAGGTAGTCTGCGCAAAGTGTAAAACGCATCTCCCAAGAATTCTCTCCGGCCTGTGGGGGTTGATTGAGTCAACCTGTCAAGAAAGACGAGGCCTAGCCGACTCCCGGAATGACCTCTCCGCTTATATGGATTATTATCGGTCTCTAGGGGGTCGTCAACACGATCTGGCAGCCAATGTCGGAGGGTCTTTTGATTCTCCTCCCTTGAACCGCCGTCGTCTTCATGGCGGACTTCTGCATCTCGGCCTCGGCCTCGGCCTCGGCTCAGTATTGCCTCCTCCAAGTCTTCGTACCAGGCGGAACGGAGACTACTGTACGGACATTTGGCAAACTCGGAGGCACAAATGACCTCTTCCCTTTCGTCCACGGGGAGTAATGGAATGAGTGGGCCCAAAAAGTCCCGACCAGCTGGTTGTGAGTCACTCACCCCTTCATAGACCCGAGGACCGCAGTGGGCAGCGATCGAAGGTATCCCAATCAGGCGGCAGCAGAGCTCATGGCGCAAAAGACCCCGCTGAAGCCGGAGCAGCTCGATGTCGGCAAGAGGCGGCCACTCGGAAATGGGTTGACGGGTGGGAGGCAAATTGATCCTGGTGCCGTTAAGCGTGCTTCTGGCAACGGGTAGGAATGAGTTGACAAGCCTGGAGAGACAAAAATAGAGGCGGATCATGAATCTCGTGTGGCTCTTGAACTCTGTGGGGTTTTGTTTTAGACTTGGGGCCGGATAGATGGCACCCCACGCGTGGCTGCGTAGAAACTGGCTCGCCTCCCAATGCCATGCTAGCCAGTCTTCGAGGTGCTCCTCCGACTCCTCATCTGTTTGGAGAGGCCCTACACTGGGGCTTCAACGAGAGATGTTAGCTTGGATGACGTTGCGGAAATGAGTGTAGTCCAGGGATGAGGGGAACTACAAACCCAGTGTTGTGATCAGGCGCATTCAAAATGGCAAGGAACTCGCGAAAGACCTCAGGTGCAAGGCGGGTCTGCAGTACGGCCATGTAGATCCGCTCTCGTCCTGTCTGTAGTGCCCGCAAGACGGCTGGGCTGGCACGGATGGTGGACAGAACATCTTCTGGTCCAGACATGAGACTGAGCACTTTGAAGTGTAATTCGAGGGGCACCGCCTCGAAGTGGCTCACATTCTGAGCCTGAGCGAATGCCATGGTCGGAGGGTCGAATGGGCAGCGATGGCCCCGCCGATGGGAAGGTTCTTGGGTGGGGGGCTTTGGTATGAGAGGTTCCAATGTTTTCAAGTGTGAGATTGTCAAGTGTGGAGGGGTTTGTAGTAAGAGAGGTTGTGGGAGTGGGAGGGACTCCAGGAGGCTGTGCTGTTTGTTTGCTGTCCGTGGGAAGGCCATTCCAATTGTGAGGTGACTTCCATCACCCAGAATTAGAGTACCTAGGTACCTACCTACCTTGTTTTCCCATAGCCTTCTGTCCAAGGCTGCCCTTCCTGCCGTTCAATGTTTGGCAAGCTTCAAGTCCCCGCCCCTGGCCATTCTTTGTCATCACACCCAGCACAAACCACCAGTTCTTTCAGCGAGTTTCCTTTCAATTGAAACAATTCTGCTGCATGCTTCATCTTGAGTCTTAGATGGATCAGTCTTACTCCTCTTTTCAGTACCCTCTGGGCTCACAGGGACTAGGTTTCTGCCCGATCTGCAAAGTATGAAAGCAACTGTCTGAAGCCACCAATTGACCTCGAGCCATTTGCCAAAACGTGCAAACAAACCAATTCGTTCCACCAGCAACGCATATACAAACATGCCACAGATAGGTGAATCAATCACCAAGCAGGTACCTCGGCTAAAACAAGCTGTGCCCTCTTCCTTGACACGGCGACGCCCATCAAGCATCGACGACATTTCCTCCAGACAAAGTTGCATGTGACAGCCTCCCTACGAAAACCTCCCACAAAACAGCTTCCCTGCAAGTCTATCTGACACGATGGGTCAGTTCTCGAGTTTCGATGCGCTGCCTATCCTTGTACACGATGGCATCCTCCGCTCGCTGGCCTCTCCTCGGGACGTCGCCAGCCTCATAAGTGCCAGTCCTGGCTCCCTTCAAGCCTACCTGACCGGCAGTCGACCTTCCGTTCTCTTGGATGCAATGAGAAACTTCCTGTCAATGGAGAACCAGCACCTGATGAATTTCCTCGTGGCAGCTCCTCACTACTTCGAGCGCGGGCAAGTACCACCAGAAAGCCAGGCCGCGTACGGTCTTGAGAACAAGCACTGACTGCAACGCAGCAGGGAAAGTGACAGCAGAACCGCCAACGCCACCGCCAGCACCACCGCCAATGTCGGCCTCGACGGTGTGACATCTCTAGTTGATTTCAATCGCACTGTTCGCCGCTTCCTGTACAGCTTTCATTTTGAAGAATCCAGCTGCAAGAACAAGATGCGACATTTGAGCTCAAAGACATTCGACTCTTCTTTCAAGGTCTATATTACCATGGACAGGGCAGTCCGAACATATTGCAGATTTACAGTGGCAAGGGCCCAGCAGAGAGTCAACAAGCTGTCCGGCCCTCAGACATTCAGGTCACTCGGTATCGATTGCGATCAGCCGGCACCAGATGACCGGGAGACCCAACGAGTTTGGAGAGGTTTCTTGCTGTATGAACTATATTGCAACATGTGCGGCATGCCCCAGATATCAGCAACCGCCACAGGCGACTGGACTCACATAACTGCGGCACAGTTTGCCCGCATCACTAAATCATTCCTCTTGACGCCAGATCACCTTGTCGAAGAATTCTTGTGTGTTCGGCAATACTTGCATGAACAGTACGAATTGGCACTCAACGAGGTTGTAGAGCGCTTCAGGCTTGCTGTCACTGAGATGGGTCGACGTGATGCAGGCACGGGCGCCTCAATCTCTGAGGAGCAGGAGCTTGACATGACCCTGTTCTCACCGCCGCAGCTAGTAACGGTGGAAGACCTTCCGTGGCCAGTGAGTTATTGTCCCGGATTCTACCGCACAAACCCCTGGGTAAGATGCATGGCCCTGCTAGGAGCTAGCTTCTTGCAAGACTTTCTCTCCCACGACGCAACAGACCGTCGTGCTTTTTTTCGAGCAACCTTTTCCAGCCTGCGCATGCCTGAGATACGACCACTTACTTCTTCCGTGAAGTCTCCTATGAAGCTGGAAGACCTGAACGAGAAGCACCCCGGCTGGGACTGGAACCGACTTAACATCGACGGTCGCACGATTTTTCGCCTAAGGGCGGTCGGGTGGATCTTCTGGGACAATCCTGATCGGCTTGCATCCATGAATCTGGTTCCTGATCGGCCTGATGCATACCTAGGGGACGGGTCCAAGGCTGGGTATCAGATAGCCTCACATCTGAGACAACCAGATTACCTTTGTTCTATGGAGAAGCCGATAGAGCAACAAGACCGAGAACGCCTCGTCCGGGACTTTGGCACACTCACCACTCAGGAACAGCGCAACCATCTCGCTCGTCTCTTAGAATCAGTGCGCAGTTTGAAGTTCAGTGAAGTTACATCAGTCCTTGCGCAATCAGAACGTGGGGTGGAACGGGACTGAAGCGAAGGACAACGATGACCCACTGGGACACAACCCGGGTGGGAGGGAAGCTTGCTCCAATCGCAGTTGTGCCTGTCGTTCGTCAGCATCATCGCCCTGGGGATATTATCACCCTGGGGCATATGGGGCACCGTACTGTGAGAAAACCTTTCATATGAAATGGTTTACGAGATACCTAGGTACCGTGCTGTTGGGAACCCATCAACGGGATAATACCGTCTTATGGGTCGCATTCGTCATTGGCAAAACATGACAACAACTTTTGGAATGTCCGCCCGTGGGTTTTCTCCTCGAAGACATCTGGTGCGTGGCCCCCTTGAGAGGGGTGTCTATGGGTCTAGGTAGGCCGAAGCCCGAGAAGTGAGACAGCTGGAGAACGGGATAAAATCCTGACGTTTTTACTTTGAATTGCTCTTCTGATTTTTCAAATAAGTGTAAAATCTCAACGGTGCTGTACCAGTTCACTAACTCGTTACCCTACCCAGGACTACCCGTCTGTGAGTCCTCTGTTTCAACATTCAACATTCTCCGGACATGGTTTAGGTGTGGACCTGGCTTAGGTGTGCTCCCTCCTGAATTTCTGGTTTACCTAGATAAATTTCACAGTCGTACCCTGGTATCAGAACCACGTCTCGACATGATCCTGGAAATCCAACATACCATACATCTTATGGCGTGAGTCCAGCACCCCAGGCCACCCCAGATGAAAGAGCTCCCAATACTTCCTGATGCCATCCCCACGATCGTCATCATCCTCGACATCGAAACACGTCTCGCCCTCAAACTGGCTCCAGGCCACCGCCCTGCCCGCGATATCCTGCTTCGACAACAAGTCCATGATCATCCCCGCGTGCGACTCAACAGCCACAAAGCGGACCCCAAGGCTGTTCAAAACTTTCCGACAGCCCGCGCTCCCCGGCATTCATCAGCTACGGCACGACCGCATTGAAACGGACGCCCTTGCTCGCAAACGGGACCCTCGTCGAGCGGAACAAACCCCGCGCACCGAACTTGGACCCGCCGTAGATGACGAGGTGGTCGAGGGAGGCCAGGGAAGAGGTGAATAAGATAAACACATGAAATGTAGTATGGCTGAAACCTTCAAGTCTATGGTTTGGATATGTTCTTCACTTTCCTTCTGGTGAACTTGCTGTCCTGCATCTCATGAAACCTCGCCAGCATCGTTAAATATGTCTGTTTGAAGTTTCCAACAACATTTGAGTTCAACTATTGTTTTGCTGGAGTTGCGCCTTGCTAAAGATCAGATCCCGCTCAAAGAACCTTGAAATGCTTCAATATTAGGGTCGACACGCACACTATAAACCATAATGCAACAAAATCTTCTCCTCTTTAACACACTTAACAGCATCTTACTCAATAATGAACCTTCTCTGGCGGGAACCCCCTCCCTCCAACCCCATGGCTCACAAGATCAATCGGTGTGTTCTGCCTTGAATTGTCCAGGGGCCCCTGGCTTCTTTCAAACGTGCCGGAAAGCTGATAATAATCGTTCGAGGTTGGGACCTCCCCGAACACAGCTCTCCCGCCGCCACTTTCATGCTCGTTGGGGTTTACTCCACGCGGAGGCAGGGCTGCCCACTGAGGCTCCGAGGGCGTGCTGCCCAACAGCTCCGTCGCGTTCGACATGACGACGTGACCTGCGGGTACCTGCACGGGCGTGGAGCCGTTGCTGTTGGCTTTCAGCTCGTGCATGGCTCCGGGTGGGGCCTGGCTGGATACATGAGTGACTGCCGGGGGTGGCAAGTGAGCACCTCCAGCCTTGTCGTACGCTGCTCCGCGACCCTGGGGGTTCTTGCGTCGCCGGAGGCACAGCCAGAAGAAGCCGAGGACGAAGAGCATGCCGACCACTGCGGCGCCGATGGCTATGCCCGCCACTGCGCCGGCTGACAGGCCCGAGTCGCCGGACGATCCCGAGCCGGACCCCGCGCCTGGTGAGCCGCCGCCGCCAGCGGTGGACGATGAAGCCCCCGAGGCTGCTGTCACGTCGGATGAGCGGTAGAGCAGGGCGACGCGCTCAGCTGACACTGTGAAGACTGGTTTCCCGGATATGGACATGGTGGTTGACTCGGCATTGAGCCACGACAGCTGGACGGGGTTGTCGCCGAGGGTGAAGGCGGATGTCAAGGCGGGACATTGCGAGAGACCGTTGACAATCATGGTCTGTTCTCCTGCTGTGACTGTCCCCTCGCACCAGGTCGAGTAGATACCGTACGTTGTGACTGTGAGCCCGCTGTGATAGCATCATGATTAACTCTGAGCCTGAGGACGTGTCTTCGGGGGGATTTAGGGAACAAAATGAACTAAGTACGCACGTCGG
The DNA here is from genome assembly GCA_001702395.2 of Diaporthe helianthi. Taxonomy (NCBI): domain Eukaryota; kingdom Fungi; phylum Ascomycota; class Sordariomycetes; order Diaporthales; family Diaporthaceae; genus Diaporthe; species Diaporthe helianthi. Next base: position 34,907 of record MAVT02000250.1, on the reverse strand, counting down.
GCAACAATGCGCCGTGGTCTCTTCATCGTCCCCGGTGGGCGTCCGCACCTCCTTCCACGCCGTCGACCACCCACTTGGACAGCTCAGCCCGGGTGAGTACGAGTACGTGTTTTCCAGGACGCCTGGGACAGGGGGGTAACAAGACTGGCCATTGCTATCGCAAACCCCCTCCGGATAAACGGAGACAAAGCACGGATAAGTCCCGGATATGGCATCGGTCTGGCAGTTGGACAGATAGCTCTGTGTGCAGTGGGGTGGCGGCTCAAAGGCGGTGGTCAGTGGGTTGGGGGTGATGGTCAATGTCGTCGCGAGGGTTGACGTCTGTGTAGCAGATGCACCGGTGGACACGATGGTCTGGAGGGATGTTACGGTAATGGCCATCCTCTCGGCGCTCGCGAGACTGTAGTTGGCGCGTGGTGACCTGGAGCTAGCACAGCTCGGGTGAAGGGAGGCAGATTCGTCAAAATAAAAGAAGGCCAATGCAGAAAATGCCCACTGAATTAGATGGGCTGCAGCATTAGTCCATGTCTTGAGCGGGTTGAAAGGCAGGCTCGCTATGTTAAATGAGATTGGATCCTGCAGGATCAAACCCCTGCGTGTTCCTGAGGTTCCTGGACCTGCAAGCTCCCCACCCCCCCCTTCCCCGGGCTACAGTACCCTAGATATGCTGAAAATCGCACCTTTGCTGGTCTGACACGAGAATAATATCGTCCAGGGGAGGTTGCCAAGGGTTGGCAGCCGCCAGACTGATTGCGCGCAAGCAACTCGACATTGGTGCAGTAAATGAAATGTATCATGAAGTAAAGAGATGGACTTGATGATTCAAGTCAAATCAATGGCAATTTTCTACAGAAATTGTGCCTTTAAGTGTTGAAGTACCGGACGCCTGTGGCAGTGTTCGCCGTGCATGCAGGCAGACCAACCACATGCGTGCCACAGGCAGTGCCCGCATGTTGTCCACGGGTTGATCCTAGGCAGAAAGTCAAAAGTCGACATGGTCCATGGATCGGTGGCCCAGGGAGAGACATAACTTCTACTCCCTTGCTAGCCCGCCTGTTAAATGTCTGAGATCTCTTGTATGTCAACCCCTTAACGGCTTAACTTATGAAGTCTTTAGCCTCAGTCTCGCTGTGCTGTCCTCAGCTTTTCCAATTTCTGAGGCCTTACGTCTGTGTCTCACTTGAGTGGCAACTGGGACGGTACTGCGGTTATGCCGTCTTGGAAGACTTTGGGGTAAATTCGAAAGAGTTGGGTCCCTTAATGAAGAGACACTGGCTGGATTCTTGTAACATAAATCCGCCATGAACTTCGAATGCCTTGTGCACAGTGAAGGGCTTACACTACTACTTTCACGATCATCACCTGGGCACAGCAATACAGCCGCAGTGAAACACTAAACCAAAAATGTCATCATGAACCCTCTATGGCTTACTTAACTCCTACGTCAGTTGACGATTAATTCATACAAAGTGAAGAAAACTATGCCTGAGAAAGCGCACATGCAGCTATATCCACAGCACAGCACAGGCTCCAGGCAAAAGAAAAGCCGCCCCCCCCCCCAAAAAAAAGATGGGTTTCATTAATAGCATTACCGAATTCAGATGAGTTCCCTCCGCTATCGTATTGTATCAATCACAACTCTGCATCTACTTTCAGACCACCGTCTCGGCAACTAATCTCAGTCGTAAACACCAGCTGGAGGCGAATCCATCATGTCATCTTCATACCCCGAATTCTGAATCACTCGAGCGATATGCCTCTCAAGTCTAGCCACACTAGGGTCCATATACGGAGCGCCCCTGTTCCTCATGGACACCACCAACTCACGTGGGAACCACTGACACAAATACGACGTCGTGGTCGAACTCGTAATCAGCACCTTGAGAGCGGCGGCACCACTTGGGGGTGACCGAGCCGCCGAAAGCTCCAGAAGCGGTCAGAGCCCGCAAGTCACCCATCTGGACGTGTCCGAGAACCCGTGGGTCCACAGCCACACACGGGGTGCCGACGAAGCGGTTCATGTGCCCGAGGAGCTGGTAGATGAAGCTGCGGATCAGGGCGCGGCCGCCCGCCTGCAAGTGCGGCAGGTCAGACTCGTGGTCTGTGTGCAGGCCGCAGAAGAAGGCTAGCGGGATGAAACGGTCGCTGTGCCGGGCGAGAATGTCTGCAAGCGACAGGCAGACGAAGGATAGGCCTGACGGGCCGCGGTGTCCCGGGTAGTAGCCATCGACGAGGAGCTGTGATGATGCCGGGGATTGGATCCAGGTTTGGAACTCGGGGGTTCTGATGAGTTGCTCGGCGCGTACCCGTTCGAGCGGCGCCACTGCATTCTCGCGGTTGACTCTGAGGCGTCGCAAGTCGGAGAGGATGCTGGGTGTGCTGATGCAGTCGGCGATTTGTGGGATGGGGCACAGCATGATTTCAAGCTGTCCCTGAGGACTCTGTGGAGGTGGAGAGTTCATTATTCGTGCAACAGATGGATTCTTATGTCTCGATGCTACAAGCTCGAAGGCTCGGCGCCAAATTGTTGACAACTTTGAAGTGCGATGCTGACGTTGAGAGCAGGATGTCGAGTCACGACGCGGGGCTCGATTTGTTGCCTTGGACCAGTTGATGTAGGTCGGAAGAAAGAAATCTCCCGTGTTAAGTACACCAAGATTGGCGTTGAGCATCGACAACTAGTTGACTTTTGTCGCTGTAGGTATTGTGACCGCAAGACGATGCAAAAAAGAGGACAGGTTAATTGCAGGCAGACTTTGCTCCTTCTCCCAGGCTGCTTTAATGGCGGAAGTGGGAAGCCCAAAGAATACCGTCTTCCGGAACAAAAGGAGTGGTGGTGATAATAAATTTGCTGTGGTTATGATTGCCCAGTGACACACGACTATGAGTGGCTCGCCGTTGTGAGTGGGAGCTAGAGAGTCCAGCTGCTAGATCAACGTACTCGCTCGCTTCGTGTTCAGGTGGTGGAGAAGGCAAATCCAACTCTTTCAAAACCAGCCATGAAGAGAACCCATGCTTTCTGCCAATACGAAAGATAGAACAAACTTACCCAACGCACCGTGCCTCCGCCCAAAACCTCAATCCCACCCACCTGAAAACCTTTCTTTGCAGTCTTGTCCTCGGCCTAGATTTAGGTTATGGTTTATGGATTATGTCTAATTTGAGTCCATACCTAGGTATTAATCACAGAGATGGCAGCTTAGCTAGTAGTCGCCTTGCGTACACCAAAAGCTACGGAGTACATCTCCTTGTGAAGGTCAGTATCCAAGGGTAGAGCTCGGATTACATTGGGACGGAGTCATGTTCGATAATTCAATGTTGGTTGCTGTACTGACAGCCGGGGCCAAGCTTCTCTCTCTGGGCTAGAGTTGCAGAAGTAGAATTAGGTGTAGAAGTCATATTACTCGCTATCAAAGTTTTCTATTTGATTTGGTACGTAGTCCTCCTGGAAAAAGAAAATAAAGAAGTCGCTTTAGAACTGAACGTGGGAATACTTCTGGATGTTGATGAGGAAACGGGACGGGTCGCTTGGAGAGGACGACCTTGATCCATGCACCTCTCCCGAGGTCACGGGCCGCCGGACGTAGTATGGACCAACAGGCTCCCCAGCGCCATTCTCATGAGGCTGTTTTGGCCTCAAGTACCCATGTGCCTGATTAACTGCGTTCTCCAGACAGCCCTGAAGTGTGATGTCGGTCAGGGAGACGGTCTGCGGGAGCTCAGGCAACCCCAATGTGCGTGGCATGGATGTCGGGGTTGTAAGAAGCAAACGGACAGAGGCTCCGCCCATCTTGTTCGTCGCATCCGAGTGTCGCAAAAGGTGATCCAGAACCTGTTCGAAGTCGGCCCAAGACCTGCCCTGCTCGTAAAACTCGACGCCATCCACCAGGCACCAGACCGTAACGTCATGGGGCATCAAGCTTAACAGATGCGACAGAAGCTTGCATAGGTGTGATATGTTGCCTGCCTCGACGTGGTGGATGTCGCCTTTTCTCATGGGGATGACTTCATCAGATCCCCAGCGTCTAATCAGCTGCTAGATGAGGCTGCGGACCAAGACGTGGCCGCCCGTCTCGATCGCCCGAAGGCTGTCAAGGTTGGGTGTTGGCGGGGCATCGTCGCAGGTGCCAGGCTGTGGCTTCGTATCAGCAAAGATGGGCGGCTGAAATGGCGGTCCGGTGTGCAGTCCGCAGAAAAACATCAGCGGGATGCAGCGAGGCTTGTTGCCCGCCAGCGCGCGGTAAAGTGAGTTACAGAAGAGTGACAGGCCGGAGATTTGCGATGCCTGATCGTGCATCCCGTTGACGAGGAAATGTCCAGAGTGAGGGAAGGTTAACCAATTACGGAATTGGGGTGCGGCGGCCAGACGTTCAGCGCGCACCTGATCCTCCACGGGGACTGAATCTTGGCCTCCGTCGTTGATATGCGCCAAGTCTTCGTCGATGCTGGGGAGACCGATCCACCTGACAAGGTCTCCGATGATGACATTTTCTTCTTCTTCTTCTGGAGGCGGTGAAGGCCGGGGGCTGCTTGGAAAGTTCAGCAATGACATGTTGGGTGATGAATACGGTTGTTCTTGTTGTTCTTGTTCTGTGTCGATGCTTCGGGCTGCATCAAAGATGACCGGAATGTCGATTGCGAATTGCTTCTCGTAAATAACGAATGGATACCCAAACTATGGAAGCTTCAATGTTGGTCTGCTTGAAAAGTTGATGCCGGGAAAATCCAGCTATTTCGACTTTAATGCTGTAGTAAGTTTGGGACCAGATCAAGGACGGACAGGGTGCGGTCTACATTCTGTTTAGAAGAAGCAACCGCAACCCCAGTGCAACCAAGTGCCAACGGTTTACGTCAGTTCAACGACCGTACCTTCTCAAAGGTTGAGTATAATCACCGCTGAGGCAGTAACTCAAACATTTCTTTTCAAACTGAAGGAGCGGTATCTACCGGTACTGCACAACCGTACTCAAGTACCCAGGTACAGGCACTTTCTCATGCATGCTTGAGTCTAAGCGACTTCTGTGCCGAAGTTTCCCTGATCACCTGGACAGTTGGGTAATTGTGGCCTAGACCTACAGTAGGAAAACCAAGCAAATGACTTCGAGGTGGGAGACGGCCCTAAAAGAGATCTTTGAATACGGATGACAATATCGCATGTGATACAATCAAGCAAGTAACATAAGCTCGTTTTATTCTTGACCTCCTCTAAACATGTAGGCGGCCGGAATGGCAGGAGTGCGCCGACTTCGGGAAACGTTAGGATGCCCAGAGGCGCATGCAACTTCCAAGGTTATAGATGCTTGTAGAGGTTGTTAAGGGAAGGCGTCCATGTAGTATTGCCCATCGGTTACAAGTAGGCTGGTGTACTGATTCCCGCGAATGGTAAAAGGTTCGGGGAATTTGGCGATAGGACCGAGGAAACTGACGCCTGGGTATATATATGTGTCGAAGAAATCCTCCTCGTCGTCCGTGGTTCTCGTGTACGCGATGTAGTCACTCATGGTGCTCGACAAGACCTGCAGAGGAGTAGAGTTAGCCAGTATATCTACGATGGGCCTGAAAGAAGACAGGAGTACCTTGAAAAGGTGGAACTTTAGCCAAAACAAATGCACTTACACCAATGAAGAACTGTGCCCGCACCAACGCCTCAAAATCAACAATCCCCATGGAATCAAAATCCATCTCGTTCACCAGTGACAACATTTTCGGCTGACCCGCCAGAACCGTCCACTTATCATGCACCGTAAAGTTCAGCGGCTCCAGCCTCTCCCGAAACCCCTGGATCGCCTGCTGGTCCCCCCAGCTGACATAGACGGCAGAAAGCGCCGCGCTGTCCTGGCTGAGGTCCCGAGCCCGCATCCGCAGGATATCAGCCTCGAACGCCGCCATCTGCTGGTCCGGTGAGCTCCTGTCGGTCGGCCAGTCGCTCTCGACGCGCAGGTGCACGCCGATGAAGGCGCCGCCGCGGAGCAGCGGGCTGCGCGCGATGGTGTCGCCGAGCTCGAGGGGCTGCGCGCGGAAGGGGAGGCTGAGGTGTAGTTCCTTCCGGATCGTGTCCATCTCGTTGGAGCTGCGGTAGTTCCACCCGAGGAAAGGGTCGCCGTACCGTATGATCGTGGGGGTTGCTTCCGTGCCGTCAGCTGTTGCGGCCTGCTGGAGCGCGGGCAGAGCCACGCCTGCACGAAAGGTCCCCTTTGTCCAGCACGGGCTCTGGCATTCTATGTACTTTGCGTCTATTATCGTTGCTTCATCAGCCAGCTTTCCCAAGGAAGGGATCGCATCATGGTATGGCAACCCCTCGCAGGCGACCCGCATCTCTAACTGTGGGCAGTTTGCGGTCATCGAGTCCTGCAGCGTTCGCAGGTCCCACCACGTATCGGCGCACTGTTCCTTGCCGCCCGGATGGACCTCGAGGTCCTCGCCACGCATGACTATGGGAGGGAGGATGAGCCCCGCCCCGGCGTCGATGGCCATCCGCAGGCAGCTTGTGATACGGTTGCGGGCGTTGTTGAGTCCGCCGCACAGTGAGGTCCCATTGGGTCCACAGCCCTTGTGGCAGTGGAGCCATAGGTTTGGTGTCCATTCTGTGTCGGAACAGAGGCTTTGGAGGTGAGGAAGGTCAAGTTGTTCGGAAGCGTCGAATATGGACGGCCATCTGGTCGCAGCACTGATCTGTCCGACGATGTGAGGCAGACTCTGGGTGAACTTGAACAGGTCTTCAATCCCAGCCTGTCTTCTTTTAAGAAGGATTACTGAGTAGATACCCGCCAACGAGAAAACGGCAATGGCGATGCGCACGTGGATGAGCATGTTGAGCGAAGACAACTTGCCAACAGAGTGGCATATTCTGATCAAGTCCTCATAAAAGGATTTGAGGGTAAATGCCCAGTTGGTGTCCCTCTGCAAGCCATCAATGGATGGTTTTGTCAATCTCTTTGCGCCACGGTGGATAGGAGTCCTGAGACAAAACGGCATAGGAATGCGAGTTCAATAGCCTGATGCGTGGAATATTGATTGCGCGGAAATTTGGCCGTCGTGGCTTCTTCGGATCGAATATAAAAACAGTTAGATTCACAAATCATTATTCCAACGCTAACAAAAGTGGCGGGCCCGCTCTCTCCTCCTCCCTTCCTAACCTCTCCCTTGCGTTCCCAATGGGTATGTATCAGAGTTATCAGAGCTTCGGCGCGGGGTGCCTTCCGCGTAGAATTTGTGAAGGCGAAACGTGGCCGAAACTAATATAAATCGACAAGGAGCCAAGAATGGGTGCGTCTTTCAGCAAAAAGACTTGCCCAGCAAAGGGTCCTTAGTTAAGAGGGCCGTACTGCCCCGTCTACTGTAGAAGAAGTAGTACAAATGTCGGGCTTTCTGAATTGGCAATTTAGTTGAGCAGCCTAGCTAGCCACATTTTTCTCTTCATTTCTGCAAATCGAAACAGCCCAAGCAGTGTTGAACATTGTGAAATAGACTTTACCGTGCGAATGCAGGTGACCCTCAACTGCTCGTGGCCCTTGTCGCCCGTGTAGCCCTTGCTGTACCTCAAGTTTCCTGCTGCACTTGACCTGGCCCAGATGCCTCGCTAGTCTCGCTGGCCCTCTCTACCTACCAAGTTACTTAGGTACCTGCTTAAGTAGGTAAAAGGCCAGCAAGGTAAGCGAGGATAGCAAGGCTTTACCTTAGATTTACTAACCTCCCTTTCTTTCCCTTCTATATTCTACCTAATACACTTCAGTGCTATATTTACATATATTCCAGGGTTTAAAAAGATTACAGTATTTACATTACTATTCTACTAAGAAGTTACTACGTAAGGAGTAACAAGTTGCTACCTAGGTACCCTGCGTGGAAGTACTACTATGTCAGCAACCACACCAAACCACTTACCTAGGGACGAATAAGAGACCGGATCTAAGCTGGGTAATATTTATCACTAGTTGACCGTTAATCGGCACGTTGTACGAGCTTTTAACCTACTTGAGGTAAGTAGTACCCCAAGGCCTACCTACCCAGGCACCTAGGTCAGATGTATAGTGCCAACATTCCGGAAACTCGACATCAGGACATGGTTATAAAAGTCTCCGCGGCCAAGTTCGAGTTTCCGCTCCTGCACCCGTTCAATTTATCTTGTCACAAGACAAGACATAATCCATACTCAGATATGCAGATTCTCGCCATCCTCCTGGGTGCTGGAGCAGCACAGGCACTACGCTTGAATGTACAGCTACTGGTGCAGCAAACAACGCATCGACCATCGAGTGCTGGCAGTTAGACAGTCCATTCGCATCCTCAGCAACACCAGGTATTCGCGGCAGCGCAACGGCGCTATTGGGGTTCACGGTGACACCCGCTGCCTTCGACGGCGGTGTACACCCCGCGCCGTTCAACCAGTAAGACCAAACACTGGGAAAGCCCTGAGCTATTATGACGAACACCGTTCGGCCCTAGAACGGGACTATGCGCGAGACTGACATGAATCAGATGGGTGATCTTTCTCTCGGGACTGGCTTACGTCACATTACCGACCGACGATACTGCTAGCTGGGAGTGCTTATGTGGTCAGCGGCCAGCTGGCGAGTGTGGAGTCGCGTTTCAAAGTTGCTGCTGACACTGCTGCTGTGAGCGCCCAGGGACATCGAACTGAGTTCCTCGGTACCACTGAGATGGTTATCCTGACTATCCCAGCTAAGGATGACTTGGTGCCAGAGCACATCGTCTTGCATGACGGGCCATATACTGCGGACAATGGTGGTGTTCTTCGCTTGTTAGCGACTGGCTTTGATTACTTCGGTACTTAATAATTAGGAGCGTTTGAAATCAGAACCACGACATGGGAGTTCATTTGACAACATTAATTTTCTCCGGACTGCATTCAATTTCATTAGCAAACTTGAACCACCTCGTACGGCACTCGTCTTTTTATACTTACAGACTTGCATCGTTGGGTAGATACTTTCCGCGTTGTCTGCTGAAAACTGCCATATCCGACAGCACCACAGAGCCACCAGCGCATCCAAGCTCTGCCGAGGCAACGACGCCGTGACGATCAGCCGGTGTGTGTCCTCGCCCTCGTCCTCAATAGCCACAGCCCTGCCCTCGCCGTCCGTCCACTCGTAGCCGGCCGCCTTGTTATGGCTAATCTCAAACACGGGCCTCACCCCCTTGAAAAACGTCGGAAGCCCAAAATCATTCTTGCTGTTCCTGCCCGACCTGTCGACCCGCAGCACCCTCCACTGTTTCCGCCCCGGGAACCGCGACCTTTTGAGCCCCAGGGTCCCCGCCTCCTTGGTGCTGCTCGACACGGACTCGATGTAGAAGTTTGGCGACTCCGACGGCCACGAGTCCAGCCCGCCGGGGACCTTGTGCTTGTGCCTGAGGTTGTAGATGTGCCGGTCGCGGGGTCTGACGGCAGGCGCTCCGCCTGGCGTCGTCTTGACGCTGTACTGGACGCGTTGTAACTCGACGGTCTGGGTTGCGTGCGTCAGGGATGCGATGCCCCGGTTGAGCTGGTAGAGCGGTGCCGAGTCTGCTGTCTCGGCGTGGATGGACTGTCCGGCGAGAATAAGGATGGTGGGCTGGCAGATATCGACAACCTCGTCGTACAAGGGCGGCGTGTCTGCGCTGGGGTCTGCTGTTGCTGGGGCTGCCATGCTCAGCTGCAAGTTAGAAGTAGGTGGTGGTAGACACAGCAAGGGGGACCCCGGATGTCAACGAGGCACTTCACGTGGGAAGTGTGAAGAGAGAAGAGGTAGGATGGGTGAGGATCGATGATTCGGCCGTGAGAATAGATGGTCTTGTCCCCATGCCAAGTGGTGGTCGCCTGCCACTGGATGGATGAGAGCAGACTGCAGGTGATCATCATCATGCTTGGCGCTACACCGCATTCGGATAGCCCCCAGTTAATCAGCGCCTGAATATAAACAACCGACCCAATTCCATGAGACCATTTCGAGGCGCATGCTGACGTGGTGCTGCTCAGCCACACTCAGAAATTCCATGAACGTAGCCGCCGGCAATTACGGCAAAGTTCTATCACATTTTCCACTGTATATGTTGCATGGCTGTCCGATGTGTTTTAGTTTGCGGACCTGACATTTCAGAACCAAGGACTCTAGAGAATTTGCTTTGGATGTGTGTCGGGAAAGGCTGGTCACTGGTACCCTATAAGATAGTTACTGTTCTTTGGTATCCTAATATAATAATACAGCCACCACTTGCAACCAAGTAGAATTGCTCCCTGTCAACTGGAAAAAGAAAACCCAATTAGATGAGTCGATCATCCCTGATATAATCACAAGTCAGTGTAGTTGGTTTTTACTGTAACAGATCATTCTTCAGATATACTATAGGAAAGTGGGTGGCATCCAGGTCTAGGGGCAGGTATCCCTAGAGCCAGGAAAGTGATAGTAATAAGGGGACAATTTGAATCTTATTAACACCTAGGGCTGTTCGAAATGTACTACTGAAGGGATAACTTGGCTGTATACTTCTGTATATATCCACGTTTTTGGTGTCTTAAGATGTGAATTTGTATTACCTACCTAGGTGGTTAAACCAAGGCAAATTTGCGACAATGTGTGGTCTAACAACTCAAATTCAGAGCTGTTACACTACAATTTTCAGTCCGTTGGTCTTAAGTAACCTCTGATTCCAAATTTAATGATGAGGAGTTACGCAAGAAAAGGTCATCTCCTACCCATCTACTGTTCTTTGTAGAGTATACTCCTAGTAGAGAGTTGGCACTTATTACCCTTCCACTTGCTATCTCTCCAGCACTGGTAGATCGAAACTCCTCTTGAAGGAAGTCAATTGGATGAGGCTTTTTTCCTAATCCCCACACATACACAGTGTAGGTGTCGACTTCATACAATGGTATGTGATCAAATACGCGACGTTTGAAGAAGAAAACGTCACAACGCCGGTATTGCAGGAAAACCAAAGAAATACGTGGCACAAGACCTCAGCCTCGTCACAGCTACACAGGAAATGCAAAATAATATGATATTGAGTTCGACGCATGTGTTAGGGTATTGAGTCAAAACCAAGAAACTTCCATTTTGAAGATTTGGCGTCAGTTCTGACACTTGAATGGCAAGTCTCTCGATGGGTAACTATGTACAGTCCTGCATGGCATTGGATGTATGTACTATACAATGAAAATAAAACCCCGATCGTTTCAACCTGTGCAGAATTTTCAATACCCTATGTTGACTCAGCAAAGCATGATGGTGCTATGAATTCCACAAGTATATTCCGCAAGACCTTGTTCAAAATCAAAGCCTGCACACTGGGGAAATATTTATTCGTGTACCCTCCATTTTCATCGGTGCGAAGTCCCCGGCCTTTTTTGTTTCGTCTTACTTGCGCCTTGCCTGGAGCTCCTCAGGCATATCTTCAGGACCAGCTCCGGTACCAGCAATGGCAAGCTTGATGAAGAAGATAAGTCAGCAAACGATTTTCAAAAAACTCCCATGATTCTAACATTTATGTTGCTGAAAATCCCGAGAAGACAAAAATAAACACGCAAAAAAGAAACTTACCAGATCCGAAACCTTGGCCTCGTCAAAGTCGGAAATATCATACTTGGTGACCCCATCCGCAAGCACGAGCGTGTCAGGCGCAACGGAACCCTCGCAGGTGGCGTCCGCCGCGCGCTTGCGGCTGGCAAAGTAGTAGAAGGACCCCGTGTAGTTGGGCCGGGAGTTGACGGTCATGCAGACCCAGTTGCTGCCACGGAGCTGGGCCGTCCATTTTGGCGAGCCGCAGCCGCCGTTGGAGAAGCCCAGGGCGTCGATGTTCCAGTTGGTGGGGACGCCGCGGTAGGCCAGGGTGGGTGAGTTGCCGGTGCAGCAGAAGTTTGGGCTGGCGTTTGTGCAGACGGCTGCGGCGCCCGAGCAGTCGCCCGAGTTGTGGAAGTAGATGTCGATTGCCGAGGCGGAGGCGACGAGGCCCAGGAGGATGGAGATGAACTGCATGGTGGCTGTTTGGGTTTTGGGATTTTCGGGATAGAAATAGATGATGGCGTTGATGGGTGAGGAGGATGTAGAGCCTTACTCGATGTTGGTAGAAGAAGAGGCACCCTTTATATAACTATGAACTCGAGGCTCGTTCTCGCCGCCTCGGGGCATTTGATGATTCTGCAGACTCTCTCGGAAGTCCATGCAATGCCTGTTGCACACTTGGGCAGTGCTAGTGAAGACTGCTATTGTGCTTCACTCACCGCCAGGTTGTCTTGAAGGCGCACTATCCGAGCATCCTGAATTGCTAGGAACAGCAAATCTGGACGAAGGATCACCTAGTGCCTGGCATGAGTCTAAACATTGGAGTCCGGAGACTCCACAGACTAACTATGTACGCAAAGGTTGCATCCACAGTCACTAGATAGTGTAGGCAGCAGTATTTCAGAAGTTCAAGAATTTCAAGTTGCGGTAACGGCTGATAGTCAAAGGATATATGCCCAGCCAATCAACAGAGGGGCAGTATAGTCCCGTAGGATGAGACGAGCCTAGGCAAGACTCAAGCCAAGAAGATTTGAGTCCAATAGGAAGTACGAGCGAGTCCCGAGTCCGAGCTGGCCACAGCTACCTACTTCCTAGGCACGTACATAGTGTGTCCTTTCCCATACCAGACTCGCTCCTTGCCAGTGCAGTAAAGGGTCATATCACAGCTTGAGCTGGGCCCATTTCGGAAGTTCGTGAATTCCTTACCAGACAAAATTCAAATAGTCCGAGGATGACATGCATCCATGACGGAACGCCCGAGTTGCGGGGAGAGTCACGCTCGGCTTCCACTGTTCCCATTCCCCGACACGTTCCCCAGCAGCACCTGGGCAGCTGCATCGCAAGCATCTCCCGTGTCCAATATATAGGCCGTACAAGATGCTTAGAGCAGCGACTATCCACAATCTGTGTAGGAGTGTAACTTATCCCGGCATTCATCTTCACTATTAGGGTTGGGACCAGGGCTTGTAGGTATTCGAATATTGAAGGCGTTCTGAATCATATCGGAGTCATACAACGCGGCAATCTGGCGAGTCCAATGATGAAGGTGCCCAAAGCATTACAAACCAAATTGTAATGTGTCAGTTTTGTCTAACGCAAGGGCCATGGAGGAATTCCATGTTGGATCACGAACAAGCGGCCCACCACTGCGCAGCACCGCCTGGGAAGACTCCAGGTGCCGACCTCGGATCGCCCCCTCAAAAACCCACATTATTCCTCTGATTTGCAAATATGTCCATTATGAATTATAATGGTCCTTAAACATTGGACTTTGGCCGAACATAAGATAAAGAAATCACAGGCGTAACTCAACTTCACACTCTGCTGGGGCTTGGCGTCGTCTTGGTACTCGAGCTCCGAGGCGAGTCCAAAAAAACCGGCCCTTGGGGTGTGGTCATGTGGCAAACGCTGGTTCAATTTTTCTCAGTGTTACACAACCGGATGCACCGGTCCAGATGTCAGGCCGTTTAACAGGCACCTGCCTATACGGGCCGATATGATAAGTTAGCATGAATCCTTCGGGCCTCATCGCCTGCGGGTCCTCCTCGGCGAACGAGTCCAAGGACGTTCTAAGTTGGCCGAGCGGGGCGTGAGGCCCATTTGGCTTGACTCAGGACAGGTAATAAGCCCTTCACGCTAACCGCCTTTACCTTTCCCCAGCTCGAAACCATGTGTAAGCCACGCATTGGTGTCAGCAGAGCTGTTGGTGAGGAATGGCCACCCGAATCATCCCACTCGAAGTGCTCAAGTGAGGCACAGAGGGTCGAAATCCACCGTCTTGTCATGCGCACTGGCGCACAAGTATAGAAACGGTAGCCAGGTAGCTGGACGCTGGCTGCGCTGGAATTCGAAGAAATAATCCTTAACGGGGAGAATAATGATTCCGGAGATCCGGGATGTCTAGAGGGGCTGTATTTCAAAATTAGGAGAAAGCGAATGCAGAAAACTGCCACAAGTGCCTGATAATCCTACTTCGCGATTCGGGAGGCTTTTCAGCTTTAAGGGCTAGAACGGGTTCCGTTAGATCAGTCCTTCGGGTTCAATGTTGCCAAAGTAATAGTAAGGAGGATATCTTGGAGGTGGATACTAAGGCATAGATCGACCATAGATGTTAGCCGAAGGGCATGCCTGGCACATGCAGGATTCCGTTGCGATGGTAGATTATGCCTTCTATGATTTGAGTGCAGTGTAGTTAGTCTCTTGCGATATAAACATTCAACAGTGTAACACGCCTCAGGACCCTCGGAATCTGAGGACCGACTTTTTTCCTTTGGCATCAATGATTATTGCTGAACTTTCGAATTCTTATATTTCAACCAAGCCTCTAATTCGACTTTCGCAGAGCCACGCGGGCCCCAACCACTTGACGCCTGGTCCTGCTCAAGGCTGTACCACTGCTGGTCATGTTCGGCCAGTCGTATTCCGTATCTGCTCGCATGCTGAGCGATTATGGCTGCCATGTCCGTATCGAAACCGGTGAAGGTGCATGTCATGGAAACGGCCCCGGGGGGCTCTGGGCCCACATCCCGCCCGCTCTTGCCCTGCTCAGTGTCCCCGTCGCCTTGGTAGTATGGTTCCGAAGTACGGCAAATCAGAGAGAGATTGGCTGGTTCTGTGCGCTCAATGCCGTCGTAGTTGTATACCAGCTCAACGGACGGCGTGGACTTGGCTGTCAAGTAAAGCACAGTAGTTGGAGAATGGAATAGGATGCCGGCCTCGAGGAAGAGCTGCCCTGTTCAAGAAAGTCAAATCAGTCTACAGGTACTAATTTGGGGCTAGGGATAAATGGTGAGACTGAACGTATACCGTACTTAGGTACTTAAGTAGGTATGGAAAGAGTGTGAAATGAATGAAAGAAGACGTGTCTGACCTTTGACCTTTATCACTGTGACGGAAATTTTGTCCTTATCATGTTTCAAAACAACATCGTGACTTATCCCGGCCGCGGGTGCGTTCTCAGCAACAGCATCAGCACAGCCAATATCTGTAACCGTCTTTTGGTAGGGTGTAAGCTGTTCGTTGATTACTCTCGTGATCAGGCTTCGATATGTCGCATCGGGATCATCATTGGCTGCTCCGATCTGTCCTTTGAAGTCTTTGCCTGCCTTTCGGCCAGGCAGAGTGAAATGGATGATCCGAGGGTAAGTCCTTATCAGAGGCGATGCGCCAACAGCAGCAGTTGGGACGATGATCATTCGGTACGCCTGCTCCCTCGGATTTATGGAGCTTTGGAGGCTCGGCTCGTCGATGATTATGACTTGCTCTATGCGTGACCTTGTCAGTCAAATTTTCTGGCAGAGCCAGACGGAGGGTAGCCAGTGATGATTGATCAATAACACTGACCAACATGCCGGAAAGGCACCACAAATCTCGGAGCAAGAACATTTTGCAGGCTCTTTCCAAAGGCATACATGAAGCGAATGCATCCGGTTCCAGGGCCCTCTGTCCCAGATATGATCTGAAACCACATAGGCTTGTACATTGGCAAGTAGAAATCGAGATCGGGAGACTCGAGGAGGCACGTTCCAGAACCACATCCGTCGACTTCTCCAAGCTGCATGCCTTGGTAGTACTGGCCGTGAAAATCATGTGGCATCGACATTTTGGATTTCTTGGGAGCAGAGTCGCCGTCCTTCGCCGTCCTCTTTCTCTTCATAGCTACAGAACTGACCCTCGGGTATTTCGAATCACGCCAGGTAAGTTGAAATCAGAGTCTGATTCGGGAAAACATCAGAGTAGATTAGATGTATGAGGAGGCTGAAATGGAGACTTCAATCTGACATGAGTGGGGAGGATTTAAAAAAAAATGATCGACCACCAAGTTTATTTGTTGACGTGGGTCTCAATTTTGTACAGCGGTGTCTTATGCACGTACCATCGCGTCGCGCTTGCGTCGCTCTATTTTTTCCGAGCGCGTCTTTGCACAATACTATAAATAATTTTTTTTTGAAATTTTTCTTTTTTACTTCCACATAATATCACATATATATTAATGCCTTCTAGGTTCTCCACTCTTTTAATTTAAGTTATAATTAAAGCTTATCTATTTCTTTACTTATTATAATTTAAGTATTATTCTTTTTAAAAATCTTTAATACTTTTTAAATTTTATTATTTTATTAACAACTTTCTTATTATAGTAAATTTATTAGAATGTAAAATTTAACTTAAAAAGATTTAAACTCCCTTCTAGGTTTAGTAAGTATATGTAAAGGATATTTAGTTTTTATAAGCGTTAATAAATTCGCGTAATCTAAAGGTAAGGGTAGGTAACCCAAGGCAAGTGTTGTGTAAGAGAATAACTATTTGAGGAAGTGCATATTAGGTATTACCGAATACTTACTTACGTAGCTTAAAAATATTAACCTAGAAGCTGAGAGCGCTCTAATTCTTGAACCGCTACATGTAAATGCGCCCCTAGAAGTCGTCTTACCATAATTCGCGAAATATGAATCCTAAAGCATCAATGATGAGAGATTTTGATTGTAGACTTTGAACTGGTACCTGGAATTTCGAACTCCAGTAGCATCAATCATCACAGTCACCCCCAGCATCTTACGCAGCGATGCCTTCCTCCTGCTCGATTGTCTCCAGACTTGGACACCACTTGACTTGTAGCGCCTTGTCAAGCGAAGTCTCGATGACATCCTTACCCCACCACTCGCCCCAGCTGGTAAGGAAGATCTGCTCAGGATCCTCGGGGAAGTCATCACGGGTAAAAGCCCGCAGGATGCTCTGCGCGCCTAAAGATCCATCCAACGTTAGCAAACTCAAAATTCCAATCCAGACCCGATATCCATACCCCATCTCCACAACGCAACTTACCTTCTGGTACGGTCTTGGCATCGGGCATGTCCATGGTAAGCTTCGTGGTTCCGTGGCGCGAGATGCCGGTCTGGGGGATCAGACCGGGGGAGACGGCGACGACATGGCACTCGGGTAGCTCGCGGCGCCACCAGTGGGCGCCTAGGAGCTGCACGAACTTGCTCTCCGGGTAGATGGTCAGGGAGTCGGCGCCAGAGTCGGCCAGGAGGTCCTTGTCGAGCACGGCTGGTAGATAATACGCACGGTCAGCCCCGGATCTGAGAGTGATGGTGTGCATTTGGGATTGATGTGAGGTCTGAGGTTTCGTACGTACACGGGTCAGATACACGCCGGATTGCGCCGGAAGATACGACTACCACACGAGACTTTGACTCGACCAGCTTCTCGCGGAAGAGATGCGTCAGGTAATGTTGAGCTGCAAAAAAAGATCAGCTACCGTTGACACTTGTTCTGTGACAATCTCAAACATAAGCCCGAGGAACCGTTCTTACAGAGATGATTGACGACATATGGCTCGCACCACTTGGAGCCATGCGGGCCCGGGCCACTGGCACCTTTGGCCATGCCAGCGTTGAGCAGCAGGTAGTCCAGCCTGTCCCGCCCGAGCTTCTCAAGGGTCTGGTGCGCAAAAGACTTGACCGCCTTGAGGTCTGAGAGCTGCAGGGGAAGAACTGTCACGCTGTGGGTGGTGCTGTCGAACTTGAGGTCATCGTACGCCTTTTTGGTAGTTTCGGTGTCTCGCGCGCCGAGGATGAACCTGTACGGCTCGGGCTTGGCCAACAGCTGTTTCACCAGCTCGAAGCCCTACAGTATCGAATCCATTAGCGAGTCCGTATTGCAGGCAAGAGTCCGTCGGTCATGAGACTGCTGCAGCCGGGCAGAGAGACGCGTTGGACACCTTAGCTTAGAGGGGCCAGAACAGTTGGAGACATACCAAGCCGGAAGAGGCCCCGGTAGCCACGACAGTTTTCGCTGCAAGACTTGCCATTTTGCTGATCTCAGGTGTTAAACTAGGGTTACTAGGTCAAGAATATAGTCCAGTATTCTTTGCGACCTAAAATCAGTATTTAAAGGAATCAGAAAGAAGGGTGACGTTGGACCTGGCGGGTCTATCGGACGGTGAGCTGAAGCTGACAAATGACGATGTCTGTAACAAGCGAAATCGGCACCCCTGGTTAAATTCACCGGCGCAGCGGTTACCAGGATTGCAAAATCGACCATGTGTGGATGTTGTTTGCTTCTTTAAGAAAATTGAACTTTAGGGTCCTTTTTACTACAACATTGCAATAACTACTGCTGCTTATAAACTTAGTGTGTTGCGAAAATAAACTAATGAATATTTATACAAGGTATTTTAAAAACTTTTATAGTTAATATATGAAATTAAACTTAAAGTTAAACTTATATAATTATACGAAGCTTTAATAACATATTACTATAAATAAGAAATATTATTTAAATCTTATATAATAAGCGTCTTAGCTAGAAGACAATAATTTCAAGGTTCTATAACTTAAAATCTAGAGCTTATAATCCTTTGCGATTACATTCTCCCTTAAGGCGTTTCGTACTTCTTTAATTTCGAATGAGTTGTTCCTAACATTTCAAATCAATTTGTCAAGTTGCCACTACATAGTCCTCATTTTAAACGTGTCTCCGGCAACGCAAAAGAAAAAGTTCAGTCATGGCTCAAAACCTGAATCCCCACAGCGGAAGCAGCCTACCCCCAGCATTAGTGTTGGCAACGCCAGAAGTAGCCGGAGGGGCGGGCATATTTCCAGTCGAGCTCCCTCCAATCGACCCCTGGCCGTCCCCAACAGTACCGTTCCCATGGTCAGAGCTTCCTCCAGCGATACCAGCCCCCAGAGCATCGCCATCCCTTTGCGCAAACCGCATCTCCGACGCACCAATATCAAACACGGCGACCACGCTGCTGAGGAAAGCAACGCCCAGCGCCCCAGCCTCCTCGATGCCAGGCTGAGACCCCAGCGCACAGAACGCAGTGCCGTTGACGGTGACGTTGGCGCTGGCGATGAGCAGGTCCCCGGGGGACTGCTCGAAGACGTGCCCGCCGATCTGGATGCCGAACGAGGGCACCTCGGTGTCGCAGGGCGCGGCGAAGAGGACCGCGCCGTCGTCCTGGATCTCGACGAGCTCGGGCGGGGTCGGGAAGGCGCTGTAGAGGACCTTGATCAGTGAGGGTGGCAGGATGTTGATTGGGTAGCCGCTGTCGACGATGACGGGGTAGATGTCGGGGTGTCGGCGGTGGTGGTTCTGGCCCGGGGAGGTCTCGTCTGGTGCGTTGTCGTCGTCGTCGTCGTCGTCTGTGGTGTTCCACTGGCTGTGGTCGGATAAGCGTTTCCCGGCGATGATGTAGTCCTCCGTCATGAAGGCGTAGTATGTGAGCTCCGCATCTGAGTGGTCTTCCTTGTTCAGGTTGAACTGTTGAGTGGTTAGTTATGGGGAATAAAAACAAAAGTGCCACCAATACATACCGTGACAATCGGAGTAGAGACGAAGTCTCCCTTGATAGGCACATCAGCAGCGCCTCCAAGGGCAAAGACTCCGCCGCCGTCGATGTCCAGTGCCAAGCTGAAGATAGGTTCCGTCAGGTTTTGCTTGACAGCGCTTGTGAACCACGGATCGTATGATGCTGCGTCTTCTTCGTTGTCCACAGTCTCTTGCGGGTTTCCCCCGCTTCTCGCCGCGGTCATGGCCGGGAAGGCCAGGCCCATGATACCCGAGTAGTCTCCTGAGATAGCACGGAAGTGCCCAGTTGAGGCCAGGGCAATCTGTTGCTTGGGCACTGTGATGCCTCCAAGTGTAACCGACTCGTATCCATATTCGCCATAGACATACTGTCCATTATCATCTGGGAGGTGTTAGCTCTGCATTGAATAAGGTTATGGCGTGAAGTTGAAGGGCCCGTCACATGCACCGATAGTTGGGCAGGAAGAATAAAAGGCCAGACGCACAGCTAGTTGAAAAGTATTGGTCCTCCGCGACTCCGCCGCTAAACGTCCCCTCGAAATAGACAGGAATGTTGCACGCCTCCTTGGATGTCTCATTGTGGTTCTCATCGAGGCAGACAAAGGTCGCTGGGGCCACCCACAGGTCCGCAGAGCCAGTATCGACCAGCAGCGGAATCTCCTGGTCGCCAACGGTCACATCGGCAATGTAAGACTGGCCCGTCAAGCGGACTGTCGCCACCGGTTCCGCTTCTTCGCGTCTTCCGATGTGATCCTGATCGAGCCCCAGTACGCTGCGCAGCGCGAGGTGCTTCGGGAGGGCATGTGCGCCCCTGCGGAGTTTGACATGGCAACCTTTAGGAGCAACGCCCAGGATGGGAGTTTGAGTGCCTGCGACGGATCTTAGCTCGATCGAATAGGGTGACTCGTTGATCGAGGATGTAATAAGTGTAGCTGAGATGCTGCTCAGTATGGTAGAGAGGATCAAAAGGCCAGAGCTCATCGTGTCAAATAGGCTTCACAGAAAATTATTCCCTTCAAGATGCTAGCCATCATGTATCTGGTGTATACCTAGGTATTATTTGGGCTGGAAGATCTACTTAAAAAGTCAAAGTGGGCCTGTTGGACTCCTGGGCAGAACAACGTGCGAAGGCGAATTACGGGAGACTCAAAGAAGTCGCTGACACGCAATGCGGAAAATGAGCGGGATCTTGATCAGTCCTTGGATGAAGACGGCTAGGAAATCTTACCATGGAATTTTAGGACTGCTGCAGGACTTGCCTCATTGGCTGGAACCTGTTATGGCGTTGAACTCGGGCCGGGACAGTTGATATTGTGTTTGAGACGATTCTTAATTTTAGTCTCCGTTGCCGTGTCTACATGTCATCTTCATTATCTATTCATGCTCGCAAAGAAATTGGGGCTTTTGAGATTTGGCCCAAGTATCTGGGTTGTCATGTAGATTGCATGTCAGGTCCAAACCTGCAGAACGTGTGAATGGTGATCGTGTTGAGCAATCAGTTCTGGGTGCACTGAGCAGGTACTGAATTTCGTGTACGTAGGGTAGCTATGCTGTAGATGCAGCTGTGAATAATGAAAACGGACATGCCGTCCGCGGCACCAGGACTTGCGTTAGTGAGGTTGTACCTACTAGGGTAATTTCTAAGTTGCTGCAAGCACGAGGACATTTCCGGCGATGTAATCGCTTGGCGCCAGTTCGAGCAGGCATCCTTTGTCGATCGAACGCACTGTCAGTCCGACTGCTTCTACTATGGTTGCATTAGTTCCTTTGATTCGGACTTCAACGAAGAAAACAATCAACAAGATTAGAGCGGGCCTAGGAGCAACAGATCACAGGCAGAGCCTAAAATCAGGTCTGCATCTGTTCGCATCAAAAATGGGAGTCCTACGAGGCACTGGAATTTGGGGGTTGCGTTGGCAGATGCTCCTAGAATTCAAGAGAACCTCAGACGGCATGTCGAGCCTCCGGAAAACTGTTAGTGCTTGTGGGGTACATCTGGGCGGAGAAACTATCTGTCAGGTACATACACAGGCATCTGATAGAGTTTCCAGACGCACGTGCCACCGCGTCCCTGCCAAGGATCGGTTCTCATGTATGGACTATGACGACACAGCTGGGCATCTCGACGCGTCCCCCACAGAGTAAACAAACTGTGAGCTGTCTGTATCAACGGCCGTGGAGCCTCGATTAACCAAAAACAACCTGCCCCAACTTGCACGACGTCGTCAACTCGTCACAATCAGCGTTTCAACCTCGCCAAACGCGTCTTCGACAAGTCAAACGGGCGTGCTCACCAGCTCTCCATTGTTGATCGTGATTCGTGCACAGCATCGCCTAGTCTTATTTGGGTCAATTCCTCAGGCAAGATGCAGAGCTACACTCCAATTCCTCCACCACGCCTGCTAGGCATCAACCCTCTTGCCATCCTCGTCTGGCCCCAGTGTCAGGAGTGCCCGGCCCAGGAAGATCTTGTGCTGTCGTGCCCGGCTGACATGTCTGTAACATAGCCACCACCGCGTGCGGCTCTCCAGGATGTCACTGCCAGAGCCAACCAGTCACCAGTGCCGTTACCCACCATTGGGAAGGGTTCGCCTACAGTGAAGCCATCCGGGGGAAACACACACCGGGAGAAGGCGCAGACCAAAGCCAGGGATGAACCTGATCCTCTCAGGCATTTCTACCAGCAGACCGCCGTTGACAAAAAGACCCATACGCCGCCATCAGTTGTCTCCCCGAACCCTTTCAAACCTGCTTTAAACTCTCTCCAGCAAGCTCTCGTCCCCGGCCCGACTGCTGCCCGAGCACCAGCACCTTCCAGCAGCAAGAAGCGCAAGTCAGAGTCATCGTCGTCATCGTCAGAGGAGGCCATCGCTGCCTACAAGCAGGACCTCGACCACATCGACGTGAGCAACATGGCCACTGACCGTGATTGCACTTACGTCAGATCCATGATCCAAAAGGTCATCGACCGCGGCATCTTCAAAAAGGGCGAGTTCTGCAACACCATCGGTTGCAGCCCCACGTCTCTCAACAGATTCCTGGCCAAGACTGGTAGGGACGGCGGCGTCGACAGTGACGTTTACTGGGACGCCTGGGCCTGGTTTAAGCAGCGGGAGCTCGCCGGCTTGTCAATGCCGGCTGCTTCTGTTGCGACGCAGAAGAAGGCCAAGACAGCCCAGGCCCGCCTCGAGAACACAAACGCGGACCTCAACAGCATCCACCTTGATGGCGAGGAGACGGACTCGGTTCCCGTGTACGAGACGTGCGACGTGGTCCGGAGGAAGATCACAGCTCACCTCAAGACCCCTGGCCTCACCCAGGCTCAGTTCTGCCGCGACCTCTACGCGCAGCTCAACACGCCTGGCTGCAAGGCGATCCAGTCCAAGATGCTCGCCGACTTCAGGAAGAAGAAGGGCCCGAGGGCAGGCTGCACTAGTGCCGTGTACTATGCGGCTTACGTCTACTTCGAGAAGCGCAGGCTCGCCGAGAGGAAGCCCAAGAGCAAGCACTGGCTCGCGATGGAGGATTTCCACCCCGGCGGAGCTGATCGTGAAAGAGATCCCAGTAGAACGTGAGTTGTGGATGATGCTTCGCATGCGTGAAAATCGCTAATCACGGAACGGACAGGTATTACATCGGTCTTGTGGATACCCAGTTCTACGAAGACGAATACGGACGAGTGCACTGTGTGTGAGGATCAGATGATTGTCTGTACGTTGTGGTGTGGTGTGCTCACGGTGCTAGCCAACTCCTGACTCACCGAAACTGGGTAATGCCCAACAGAAGTTGTTTGTTCGTGACACTACCACATGGCTTGTATGCAATATTCCGAGTCCCGACAGTGGTTTTTTTTTGTTTTTCTTTTCTTTTCTTTTTTTTTCACACGTGCCGGAGTGGGGATTCCCATTCTCTGAGCTTTCAGGACCACATCGAAGGTTTTTGGCAGTTTTGATGGTCCTGCTGACGCAGGAAAGGCTGTATTTACTAGGAATGTTCGCTCTTCAATTGAATTGTGTTCGAGTCAAGCCTCTTGAACTCATCTTTTCGGATGTGGGCTACTTACTGCGTCGGCGAACCCCGTTCTGCCCGGAGATGACGCCGGACCCACATCGCCGACCTCGCTTCGCTTGATCATTGCCTGAAAGATGGTCAAGGCTTCTTTCTGACCCCCAGTCAGTTTGACTGGCCCCCTGCTCCCCTGGAATTGCGGTCAACAGGCACCGCCAAGCCGGAAAAACTACGGGGCTTCATGTCGGATGGGTCTTCAGTTTCCACCTCGGAGGACAACGACATCTCGTTTCGTAGGGATCCCAGAACTTCAGTTTAAGCTTATCCAAGACAAAGTACATATCCCGCCTTGTACCCGCACGCATCCCAACATCCCCCAACATCCATCTGGCCCCTCGATGCCGTAGCGCACGGCGCAGACACAAGGACATCACTGCTGGCCACGGGCGGCAGCTCGGACCACCGCTGCGATGTCGATGCCACGCGGGTGGGACATCGTCGCCGGGGCCGAGGGCAACATCACCAGCGGGTTCACCTGGGAGCCCCAGCCGGAGCGCAGGGGCACCTTTGGGATCATCTCATCATGCTTCGTGACGCTTGCCCTGTGTACTTGGAAGATTGTGCACCTGAACTTGCCTGGCATGTGCCCGGATGAGGGCCTTCCGTGGACGGCGTGGTTCAAGAAGGGTACCACCCACAGCATGCGGCACAGGTTCGTGCACATCTTTGGCGGTCATCAGATCACCAGGCAGATCGGATGGCTGCTCATCGGGTTGTTTGCGCCAGAGTTGGTAGGTTGACTGAGCGCCTACCTACAGGTCTGCCACATGTGCATCCAACTGACTGCTGTGTGTGTTCGTAGATCGCCTATGCTGCCTTTAGGCAGTACTGGGATGTCAGGTCATTGCAAGCCTTCATGGAACGCGTGTATCTGCAACCAGTCCAACCGCGACGCTGGTGGCCGGCCCTGCTGAACAACCGCCGGGTGAGCATACGTGTGTCCTGCACGAGGGCACAACATCCAGCTAATTGTTTCCAAGCTTAACCCTCACGCGGATGTCGAGCATACCAGCACCAAGCACGTATGGACAATGACGCACAGCTGGTACGCTGTGATGGGAGGTTACAGCTATAAGCTGCGTGACGGGCCGAAGGTGTTCCTCCCCGACGACCATAACCGTGAGCAGCTTATCTTGCGAGACGAAGCGCTGCGCTTCGTGGCCGAGCACGAGCCGGCCGTGATACCCAACCTGACCGCCCTCGATATCTTGGACAAGAGCAGCTCCAGCACATTCGTGAAGATCATTGCCCTGTTCCAGGCGTTGTGGTTCAGCCTGCAATGCATCGTGCGCATGGCCCAGGGCCTCTCGATATCTCTACTGGAGCTGACAACCTTCGCGCACTGTATCGCCGCCCTCATCATCGGTACGCTATGGCTTCAGAAACCTGTGGACATTTCGAAACCGGATCCACTTGACATGCCCGACGCCGTCAGCCAGCCGCACTGGCTCATGGCGATTTTGTACTCGCTGACTAGCTTCGACCTCAACGAGTCTGATGAGGAGAGATACAAGAAGCTGGGGCAAGCCGAGCAGGATGCCGTCCAGGAATATTCCCCCGACGGCCCACGGGCGTCTACCTACCTCGATGCAACCATCAACCAGGATCCGATCACCTTCAGCGACTTGAACCTCCACGGGGGCCGTCCCCAGTCATCAGCAGTGAGCATGGGTCGTCCCACGACAGCTGTCCCAAGCCGACCAACGACCTCCCGCCCGACACCCGCCAGCCCACAGACGTACCTGTCGCCTCCGACCCGGGACCTCGACACAGACCAGTCCACAACAGACGGCGCCGCAAGCCTGAGCGAGCTCGTGCAAGCAGCCGCAGACCAGGAGCGCCGCTTCCGCGTCCGCATGCAAATGGCGCAGAAAGGCTGGGACCACTACATCCTCAAGCAACACCCGCACGAAGAGCCCGACACCACCGCTACCGATACCGCCACCGCAGCCGCCGCCACCACCACGGGCGCGGGCGGCGCCCAGCCCACGCCGGCCGAGGTCCAACACCGCCTGCAGCGGCGCCTGAAGCGCACGATGCGCAACACGCTGGTAGACCGCGTGACCAACTTCCCGCGCCGGCGGCACGACAGCACCCCGCAGGAGCAGCACGCGTTCAAGACACACCTCGGGATAAGCCTGACGGGTTTCCTCTACGGCGGGCTGCACATGCTTGCGTGGGACGCGTCGTTTACGAGCGAGGCCGAGTCGGCGCTGTGGAAGCTGGCGTCGGTGAGCCTGGCGTGCAGCGGGCTGCTGGTGCCGGTGGCGCACGCCGAGGGCGTGATACTCAATGCTGTGCGGCCGTGGCTCATGATGGACGAGGAGGAGCGGGACGCCGAGGAGGCGGAGCACCTTGCTGAGAAGGCGGCGCGGATGGGGAGGTGGCAGCATGGGTGGAGGAAGTGGTGGTGGAGGTTTTATAAGTGGTGTTTCTTGTGGATGATTGAGGTTGTTCGCGTGTTCAAGGTTGTGGGGATTGTTCTTGTTGGGTGTGTTTATTTGGGGTTGAGGTTTTTTATCTTTGTTGAGTGTCTGGCTAATTTGTCCCATCTGCCGCCTTCTGCGTATGAGGTTGTTAGGTGGTCGCAGTATGTGCCTCATATTAGCTAGGTTGTGCATGGATGGCTTATGAGAGGTATGGATTCAACTCGAAAAGATAATTTTATACTCGGAAGATGAGAAGATTTACTGGATGACTGGTACGGAGATTTAATGGAAATGGCACAAATTTAATTTGAGTTGTGGCAAAATGGTCCGAGTCTACAGGCTGCCGGCTCTGTTCAGGTACCTGAAGACACACTACGCGACGCACCAACCATAGGGCAGGATCTCGTTTAGAACATGAAATGCAATGAAACTACCTATGTATTTCAAGTTGTCTATGCCGCCTAAACTATGATAAAACCCCTTGGGAACAGATCGTGTACGCGGGTAGTCTGTGGAAAGCAACACAAGGCTTCTGTGGGCGAGAATCAGATGCTCTCGCCGGGCGCCTGGCAACCGCAACAGACCGCCTGGGGCTTCAACTTGACCAGGGCCATGGTTGGGGGGTCCCAGGCACCAGTGATATTCCACTGTCCGCCGCGGCGACACAGTCTGTGTAACTAGTAGGGGCAAATAATGTCAGCAAGCTTCTTTTACCTCCTCTACCGCTCGGTGAGTTTGGAGTCCTTTCGAAAATCACGAAATTCGTTGAAGTTCAAAATAGTTCCCCGCGTGTGGTTCAGCACCAAGGGATGTATGTGTTGGCGTTCCACTCACTTCACTAGTCAGAACAAGACACTCGTCCACAGTGATGTTCCAGCTACCCCTGGCGTGAGGCTGGATGAACAGGAAATAGGCGCCGCCGTCCATCTTCATGACGTCGCCCCTTGCGCTGTCGCAGGTGCTCACGCTGGCTG
Organism: Diaporthe helianthi; assembly: GCA_001702395.2. Taxonomy (NCBI): domain Eukaryota; kingdom Fungi; phylum Ascomycota; class Sordariomycetes; order Diaporthales; family Diaporthaceae; genus Diaporthe; species Diaporthe helianthi. Next base: position 8,123 of record MAVT02000250.1, on the reverse strand, counting down.
CGTGTGAGCCCTTTATCCTCTCGCAGCTGTTGCCGAAGGCCCTGAGGATTTTTTTGGTGGCTAGCTCGGACCATGCCGGCGTGTCGGTGTAGCAGAAGGCATGGGCGGTGCTGTTGAGGGCTGGCAGGATGGCCAAGACCGTTTTGAAGTTGATCTGCATTATTTCGTTTCCAGGTGTGGACAATCTCGTTAAGTTGTTGTTGATTTCACGCAATAGTCCTTGACTTGGTAGCGCCTCTCATTACGTTGCGGAGACGTGCTCCCTGAAGGTTGTATAGTTCCTAATATTGAAGAAAGTGAGCAATGCAGAGTAGTAGAGGATGAATGTACTAGGGTAAATGCATGTGACGTGCCTCCCAACCCGAGGTCTTTGTGAAGGAAGTGGGTTGAATTGTGAGGTGGAAAGTTTGTTAATCCCGCCTCGGCGGGCACAACTCGGTTGGATTGCGCTGATGGAATCGACGAACAACATACAAGACGGCAGACAAGGCCAGTAGTCCGAGAAATGGACACTGAGATACATGGCTATATTCAAAATACAGGGGCAAAAAAAGGTCCCGCTACAATAGCCGAGTCTGGAATGATGTACAACCCATAGACAGCCAGACACTTGAGCACTTCAGAGTGCTTGCTTGGCTTGGCCAAGTAACATTGTATTAGTAGTGCCTGATTTTGAAGCGTCACCCGGCGTTTCATTCAACGCTGTGTCAAGTACCATTTTCTATGTATGTATAGGCTGTTCTTCTTCTTGTGAGGGTACCTAGAACATGATGTAGCGAAGGCTCCAGAGTAGTCAATGCCTGTAGACCAATTCCAAATTTCAAAAATGCACCTTCCGGGCGCAGACTTGTGATGTCCAACAACCTGGGCATAAAATCCCGAGCCTCTCAGATGTACGGCTAATCTCTTTTATACAGGCGTATTTCTTTTCTCTTTGTATCAGACCGTTGTGGAAGTAGAATGATGTGTATGGGTCGAGGCTTTCGCCAAGCACCCCTCTCGTGTGTTGTCTTTTGTGATTCCCCTGGTCTGGTTGCGGTGATATTTAGGTCAATGACCTGGATAAAAGGACCATCTCCGTCCGTATCATCTAGGTGTCAGAAGCTCAGGTCCTCCCATGCTATAATGATCAGGTATGACGGTCATTTGGTGACGACCACAAATCTTTCAAATGTGGATGGGAAAGTCCAGATTTATCCCGGCATAGACTGGACCCAGGTGCCATGACAGTCGTCCACTCAATTCCCATCCACTCGCCCTGATGGGCGCGCTCCAGTCTGAATAGCGCTTTAACTACCACGAATGCGTGTGTCTTGGCGTGCGTAGTGGGCCAGATGGCTCGATGAGAGACGACGATGAATTCATGCTTGGTTGGAAGACTTGGAGCACGAATTCTTTGAATCAGGGACAACGCGATCCGGGGATTTACTCAACTGGAACATGAAGGCGAGGACCCGCTTTGAGAACACCTCCATGTGAATGGCGTCCGTGGTAAGAAAAGGCCCAAATTCATGCATAATGAGGAAGTCTGCAGCGTCTGGCACCCACTTCTGTTCATCTCCGACCCATTCACTCGTTCCGGTGGGTGGTCTGGTGGGTTGTAACTTGCGGTTCTTTAGACCCCCATCTGCTGACACTTCGATCTTCATCTTCTCCACACGCCGAAGGTATGATGGAGAGCCTGCGAGTAGTTCGGGGTTGCGTCGTCTTGGAGTTCCGGGTGCGTCTGCAGCTGGGGAGTCCTGCTGAGTCGAAGGCGTGCCCGTGGAGTTGCTTGCAGTTGAATTGTCGGATTTTGTGGCTGGCTCCCTAGTCGGGTCCTCGGTAATCTTTACGGCCGGCCGGATATGCTTTTCATAGCCCACTCCGTACTCAGCCACGATCACGTAGATTTCGTGGCGATGCTGTGTGACCATCCATCGTCTAAGGCCGTACGCATAGTGTTGTCAGTCACAGTCTTAATGTAGTCTTCACAAAGTGATACTCACCGTTTCTTGCCACTCGTAGAAGACTGCAGCAGACCAGTCGTCGAGTCCGCTTCTTCTTCTGAAATCCAACATGCCATTTCCGCGCCTTCTTGCCGTCTGATGGAGGAGAGAGCAGCTTTGAGAGTAAAAGGCTTCACCTCCAGGATGGCCAGCGCGTCTGTGTTGAGTTCCCTCTCGAACGGGCTAGACCTCTGGCAAAGATAACCATCAACGCGAGCTTCCATGAGCTTGTTTATCTTGGGCTCTTTTTTAACGTCTCCGGCAGCATCTCCGGCGTCGGTGTCTTCGGTTCCATCGGTGCACTCGACAAGCTTGAAGCCAATACGGCCTCCTAGCCAGTCTAAGCTGCTGAATTCGTCGCTGCTAGCTGCGATGGTGATGCTCTCAAGGAATGAAACGAGCGCATTATTCGCGTAACACTCATCAGCGGCGGGTCTGTTTTGTTTCCCTGCCTTCCCCGGAAGGAACGACCTTGCCCGTGGAGTGCCCGTATTTCCAGGAACTTGTTTGGGAAGTGCTAATCGTATGGGAAGCTTGCGCGGACTCGGGGAGACGGGCTGGTTGACAGATAATGGTGCTGTGGCAACGTGAAAGCGAGGACCAGGTTTCGTGATAGCGGATGTTCGCTCAATCTCCTCGGCGGTCGGCTTCCTCTTATCCGTTGCGGTCATGGCAAGCAGCTGACTGTGCAGTGGCGCCCAGAAGATATCCCCGAGTTTCATGGAAGGCCTCACCTGGTTATATCGCCGCTCCAACTTGTGCAGCTCGGGTGTTTTGGCAGTAAGCACCGCAGCCAAGTGTTTCTCTTCGGCTGCTCGCTGCTCCAACTCGTCAAAGTAGCCTTTCCACTTGCTCCGCTGTGAGTCGAATACGGCGTTTGCCTTGTCCATGTTAGCGGCGGAAACGTAACCTGAGTAGGAAATTGCCGGATCGTCTTTCATCAAATGGCCCAGTGCCTCGATCCGGACATATTTATGCCAGATGACCTTCAGATAGAGGTACTCGGCGGCGCTGATTTCCGACCCCGATTTGAAAGCTGTACTCGACACTTTCAGTCGACCTTCTGGGCCGTTCTTGGAATCAGGGGGGATTGCTGGATCATCGTTGACTTGTTGCATCCATTCGGAGAGGCTGACGGGCGGTCGTCTCAGCTGCGCCATTGTATTGTTTGGAGTGTCGCGGTGACCACCATAGATCCAAGTTTCAATGGTTACCCTAGTATTGAAGAGGATTTTAAAATATAGGAGAATGCCGTATATAAGAGGGCCTCTTCGAGAGCGTGTTGAGTATAGGATCTCCGCCGGAATGATGCTCCTTGACAAAGTTGGGAACGTGGGTGGAAGATGGCAGGGAAGACTTTTCGAGAGAGCAGAATCGATCTTTTTGCCTTGCAGCTAGTACAAGCAGGTACATGTTTGATGGTTGACTTTATATTCACTGTGGACTTGTAGGAGGTATGTGGGTATCTTCCAGTCACAGCCCATTGAACGTACGCCAACGGCTCGGATGGTGGACAGCTGTTCGCCGCACCGATGACAGAACAACAGCATATCATCACAACGTCCGTGACATATGTTCATGCTTTAATTTTACTTGATT